>JABMBT010053863.1:0-12200 GCA_018906895.1 Odontocolon sp. PSUC_FEM 10030002
TATATATATATAGGCAACACGAAGAGCCCTGCGGACGGAGAAACGAAGGCATGCCGGTGTACACGGTTGAACGGTGTGCGTCACGGAGAAACACACGAGTCCCTGTCATCTGGCCAGCAAGTGGTCGACCCTGCCTGGAAGCTCTCGGACGATTTATGTCAAAGACGAGAGCAAGAAGTACCCCGCGACATAATAGCCGCGCGACTCAAACGAGCGTACGAGGAATAACTCGTGTGTACGCCGTGTGTGCCACTCTTGTTGTTCTTCTTCTGCTTCTTCTTCTTCGCTTCGGAGTCTTTTTCCTCGTCTCTCAGTCGCTTTATTTCCACTCCTCCACCACGTTGACTACAAGAGAGACCGAAGAGACGAGCTGTCCGGGTTGCTCTACGATCATTAAAGGGCTCAGCGAGATAACAGCTGGCGTTGAATCGGCATTGGTTGTTATAAAATTATCCGAGTACCATAACGAGACCTCCGGATGGAAAATAATAAATACACCCGTTTGAAAAAAGAAATGATAATTGTAAATCATATCGTTTTATCGTTGCAATGATCGTTTTATCGATACGAATGAGAATTCTTTGCAGCGTGATTGGGAAGCGATCCGGTAATCGTCGCGTGTCCGTCCGCGAAAAACTGTAACCAAAAGCCACGACCATAATTTTCCGATACAGGAAGAAGAAACGGTACACTGCTAACGACGAGTTGTAGCTGTATAGTTGCGGTTGGCTCGAATGGCTCGCGAAAAATCAGGGCATCTGCCATTACGGTCCGTTAAGTGGTCGAGACCGAAAGAGCAACGGCAACCTAGGTCACATAAATTCGGGTTCCTCGAATCCTGCACGTTCCGACTCTCCACCACTCACCGGATGTCTTGTGCACACGAGCGTGCTTCGCTACAGCCGAAACGCAACATTTTCGCTGGCTGAGTGCACATGCCCTCGGCTTTAATGACTACGACGATATGAAAAGAAGTTAATGAGCCTGAAATACATTGAACATTGCACAGAATCGCGTGATAAATACACGTGACGGGATTCTAATGTACCGTCGATATAAATTGACTTTTGGCTCATACGCGGTGTCACGACAAATCATCGTACTCAAATTAACCGAGTTCGAGTGATATTTTTTTTTGGAAATGAGCGAAAACTACCGTACGTAAATCTTGTACTTGTTTTCGCAATTTCTCGCCTTTCCAAGAATGCGTAATCTATCCCGACTTTAACACGCACGGAAACTTACGCGGCTGTACGCAAAAGCGGAGGTTATCACTCACCCTGAAATGCTGATTTATCTGTCACTTCCTCGAGCAAAGGCCTGTCCATTTAATGTGTAGCGTGCACGTACGTTCCCCTGCGAAGACCAACTAATTTTAAAACCAAGTTCTGCATTCTGAGCAACAAGCTGTTGCGTTCTACACGTTTCGGAGAATTTTTGCCCGGCCCCTTGGTTCTTCCTTCCATCCTCATCTTCAACAACTGTCAAGGACACTTTTTCCGTGTACTTCGAGATGTGTCGCAAAAAACAAAATATCAAGAGACAGACCTAATTTTAGATTTCCATTTAATCTCGAATAAAATTTTTCCAGAGAAAAGGAGAGCATGAAACCCTCAAAGTGATTCACGTTTAATTTCGATCCTGTAATCCATTTCCATAAAATCCATTACAATTTTTTTTATTCCTACGTAACAAAAACGTAATTTCCTTTAACATGACGCGTTTCTGTTAAATTTCCGACCGGCGGGTATTTCGAGAAAAAAAAACCGTCGTAATTAGATCCAATTAAATAAACCAGTCAGTTTAGGGTACGGAGCAAGAGAGAGAGAGAGAGAGAGAGAAAGAAAAGAGGGTCGGATGGTGAATTCTATAGGAAAACCTGCCAGGACTCCTTGCTCTGCTCTTGCTCTCGTGCTGGCTGCTCTGGGTATAAAAAAAAAGAGAGAAGCACGTTAGCTGGCCCTAATAACAATAAAAGCCTCTAATCTTCATAAAGCTCGGTCCCTTCACAAGGGCTCGCGGGTGCGGACCCCCTCGTATCCGATGAAACACACGCAAAACGCACACACCCTCCAGTCCGTTTGCCATCCCCATCTCTTCCTTTTCCCTCAGTGGCTTTTTTTCTTTTGGCGTTTTACTTTTTCTCGTACACTCTGAATCCGTACGAGGGTTCACGAAGGCACAAATACGAGTACAGGTCGTTAGTGTGTAGAATAGAAACACCACCGAATCCCCATCTACCAGTTCAGAGTAAACAAAAAAAAAACGAGTAACAAACACCCACGCGTGTGCACACATATCTGACCCACTAGTGGATATTACTCAGCGTCCCTGAAACCATGCGGGATATGGGAGAAAGAGAAAGAGAAAGAGAGAGGGAAAACAAGCACCCATAGAAATCGATGGGATGGCAGCTTCATAATTGCTTTTAGCTACGTAGTATGTGCCACTGTCAGCTGTTCCCTTATTACGATGATACACTCTCGGGTAAGAGTGCGAAAGCTGCAATGATCGAGGGAAAAAGAGATAGAGACGGAGAGTCAGAGATAGGCTGCAAGTTTTGGCGTTGCGTTTGCACAATAATCGTCCAGTGGGACATATATGCTCAACGTCGTGAGTGCTGCTGTCCGGAATTTTATCTTTCGGGCTGTTGGCACTATTTCGACTAGGAGAAAATAGCGATAACGGTCATAATGAAAATAATCATGAAAATAACAATGATGACCGTAAATACAAGACGTAAAATATGGCAGAAAATGTTGCATCGAAGCAGATACCGTACAAGTTGTAACTTTTGGCCCGGACATTAGGAGCGAAAATAATTTTACGACGATCAACTATAAAAGGAGATTCTAAATAGACAAGTGCTATTTGCATTTAATTAATTCTGAAGTAGCGGGGACGTCATACTTTTTAAGTGCTTTGAAAGTACCCTTCTCCAAGATTTGATTTTACGTCCTCGTGCGGTTCGTCGTGTCAATCTCAGTAGGACGAGATACAAACCGCGTAACCGAAAGTACTTTTTAAACCGGCGCGTCAAACCTCACCGACTCCTGCTGCGCCTTACTTTTTTTACCAGGGAGCAGAATCCCCTTAATCTTCATTAAAATCTGTAGGCGTGCGGGCATGCGGTATATCCTCAAGGAAGCCACCCTCCTGATTTTTCGACAGCACTGCCAGGAATGCGTTACCAAGTGAAACAGAGAGAAAGTTTTCGGAGCGAGACAGAGTCGCGTGATTAATCGAGCACTTGATTGAAAAATAAGTAGATGCGCTACCATTCGGTTTTAATGACAGTATATACCCATCGACGTGACGAGCGGCATCCTTTCTCCCCTGTCCTCTCGTTCATCCGTACCAATTCATCCCCCGTATCCCCTAAAGGCACCAAATAATAATTATTTTCGTGTTTTGCGGTCGTACATGAAAATGAAGGGGGACACAGAAGCAACAGTAGTCACCGAACGAGTGAAAGCGAATTATTAGTCATAGCTTCGGATGGAAAAAGGAGAAAGGCGGAGCAACAGAGACGGAAGGATTGTCAAGGCTTTGCGGTACAGAGAGAGAATAACTTGTCTACCGCGTGGCTTTTGCTCTGGTACTGACGCTGAGCCCCGAGCTACGGTTTCTGATTCTGGTTCTGGCTTACACGTCATAGTTCCCAGGAATCGAGAGGTGTGACCGAGCGACACGTGTTTGCCGGTGGCACGCGGCGGCGGTCGGTTATGCTTCGCGACACGAGGGATGTTAACACGTGACCAACGTCATTGTGTCCCATGAGACCAAAAGTGAGACGCGATTTTGACGAGGGTTCCGCAGCCAGATCGAGCTGTACTGTCATAGGAATGAATACCCCCGCGTTGGATGGTCCAGCGTCTGCACCCTCGCAACCTCCGCCTTATTTCGTCAAAGCTCATGTTTTTACCGGCATCGTTCGAACAAAATGTTGTACGGACTCTATAAGCTCGGGATACCATTCTGTGGGAGATAAATGTTTCGGTAATTGGCTCCTCGAAGAACAACGAGTCGTTGATGGTTATTGGTCTCGTTGCGTCTCGTTCTAACCGACGTATTTCGTTGGTCCATCTATCAAAGGGTGGACGACAACTGTATTAAAATATTATCCAAACTTGATACGGAAGTCTCGAAATTCAGGAGGGACTATTTTTGCATCGAGATTTCGATTCGCCATGGTTAAGACGTTTTTATAGTTGGCGGTACTCTCCTGGTTGGCTGGTGATGCCTGTGCTTGTATACTCCCCATTGTACTCGGGACAATAAATCTAGATAAACGATTGTCGAAAACCAGCACTCACTCTCGAACCGCTACGTGACCGATTCTTATCTCGTCGTCTGTCCGTCTTTCTCCGACTCGATTCTCCAGCATCCATAGTTTGGTTCGAATTGCTTCAGCCTCTCGCTTCTTTTTCACGTTCGCGTATGGAAATTTCAATGGCCCAGCCTATACGAATCGAGAGATCTCGCTGCTTTAGCGTTCGGAATGGTGACGAAGCGTCGAACGCGAAATGGGACGAAGATAAAAGGGACCGAAGAGAAGAAGGGGAGATTTGGTGTTAGACTACACGGTTGATTCTACGAGACACGAACGATGATAAGCAAAATAATATAAAATCTCGATCAGATCCGTGGCTGAATGGAGTTTGAGTGAAAATACGTGATCGATGCGCTTTGACGACCCTCGCATCGGTGCACGCATTTATGTTAATTTTTTTTTCCTCAACAAAGTCTCCTACGATGAAATTTCATGAGCATCGTATAAAAGCACCATTTGAGGGTGTCCCCATTGAAAAACTTGGATAACATTCATGTTACACAGTTGAGTAAAATTTATGAACGCCGTTGCACGTTCGACTGTACTTGGTTATTATTCAAAGCCAGCACGAGACTCGAAATATCATTTAAATATTAATAAATCTTCGTAATTATAGTTAATGATGCGATCAATCAAGAAAGCCATGTTAATCGGACAATTTTAATGAATGAAAAGAACCAAGCGGATCAATTCGACATAACGTTAGAAAAAATGAGGAAATGGAAAGTGACTCTACCATCAGATTTATCGCACTCTGGCGATCAAAAACTACCTAGATACATACCGACCACCTACCTACATATATACCGAACATATGATTTATAATAAAGATAACCACTCTGGCACAGCTATTATCCCAACTTCGAAGCAATCTTGTCTCCCCCGTTATTAGACCGATCTCCCTTCTTAATGATATGTGCCGGATATAAATTAGATTGATGTCGTTCCACAAGAATGCACATATGTATTATCTGTGCATCAGTTCCTTGATCACCGATCAACGAAACTCAATCGAGCAAACTATCAGTTATTACATTGGCGCCACACTTTTTCCTTCAACACTATCTCCTCAGCTGTATAACGTCTTTCTTGAAAAGCAGCAAGACTCTTCTCGTTTTTCGGTGTCCCCTAATCTGTTACTGAACGAAATGTTATTTCAGTTTGTGCATTCCCCAATCCTAATCCGTTATGTACTCGGTTTATCACAAGGTATATATAGGTAAACACTGCAGAGAAAGATAGAGAGAGAGAGAGAAGGTTTTACCCCGACCTTCCACAGGCAGCTGAGATTGACTTTTTCTACATTGGTTCTTATCTATATCATTTCAAGATGTGTGGTATGCGCAGACATAATCCTGACATGTAGTATGGTTGAACGTTTCTTTACGCAAGTCGAGCGAGGGAGCTCCATAGTCGTGTGCTGGTAGAGCGCGGTTTTTCCGTGCACGCCATTAGGCTGTAATATTACGATAAGTATCACGTGAGCCCCAACGTCACAAGTCTTAACCCTGAGGCTCCCTGAGGAAATATAGAAAAAACGTGAAGGAAATCGGTTTTTTCGATATTCCCCAATCATCCTTTTGGATTTTGAAAATATCTCTACGATATTCGAAATCTGCCAATCAGTCCTCGACTTTGAAACCCTCGAAACTTGGAAGAGGATTATTTTTTTGTTTTTAACCCAAACTTCTGCCCCGGGAAGTCGAAAATTTCAATTTCATGGACTTTGATGGAATGTTAAAGTCTTGTTTAGTCGGAAATTGTTCACTGCTTGTAAATATCGAAGAGATAATCTTGAAATCTGAAGGGATGATTGAGAAACATTGAAAAAACGTAAAGAAAAATCGTTTTTTTCGATATTCCTCAATGATCCTTAAGATAAGACAATCACACATCTAATATACCTACACATAGTATTTGGATGCGGATTCTACGGAACATTCGAGTACAGTGGCTCGAAGCTACGAGCTAAATCAGCGTGTATGAGCGATCGTTGAATAATAGCCAGAGCGATCCAATCTGTCACTCGTTACCCGCCTCCTAACTATGATGAATGGCTCGCGCCAGCTCGTACAGTATGTAATATACACTCCTCTCCTCTCGATACAGTGCGCTTATCTTCCTGGCCTATCTTAACCGATTCCTCTCAGCTGACATTGACCCATTCACTCGTTAATCCAGTCGCCACCCGCAATGTTTAAGTTCTCGGTACTAAAGTTCTTCTCTAATATGATCGTCGAAGTAGAATCTCCGAATTGCAGTTAATCCCACACCATGTGAATTTGTTTCTATAATAGGTACAGATATTCGAAAATTCACTATAATCTAAACGACACAACTGCATTTGGGTCATCCTAGGAAATTTTCCAAGAATGCTCTCGTATTACAGCAACAGAGTTCCCGTCCCACAAGTTGCAGTAGCAGCTACGATCTCCGGAGATGTATGACGATCGATGTAACTTAGAGCGCTTATCGATCTGGATAGATTTAATGCCCGGTTGAGATTAACGTCTCCCCCCTGAGCGATGCTGATGTAGTGTCAGGCGGACAAGCGAGCATATAGTCGAGCCAGCACGAGAATCAGGTAGGGAGGCAGGGCAAGGCAAGGCAACGATTACCGATCGAGCTGATAGCAATCAAGCCGCGCGCGCCCGGTTTCGATCTATGTGCGCCGTTAAAGCGCGCACCGGGATCATACATCGCAAGTTGGCTACGCTCGTGACCGATTCTCACGCATATCAATTCACGAACGGGGTACTTACGCCACTATACATACTAATTCTGTGTATACAACAAGAAGAACAGAGTGACGTGGTTTGATCGAGGCAGCAACGCGCGACGTCGCAACGATTTTCACACGACGTAACCTCGTATTTTAAGTCGAGGAAGGTGCGAGCTTCGTTGGTCAAGGTGAGAAACGACTCGGCCCAGTAAAACGAAGAGGACAACGAGCACCCGGCGAGTATCTGAATATCCATGGGCTTATTCCACTATATTACGTTTTAGTATCGCCGTTAATCATTCTCCGAGCAGCGGTAGCGCGGCTTCGCGATTGCCTGTGTATTAGTAGGTACGATGTTAACGGACCCATCGGTAATTGCATGAAAATATAGTACGGCTCCCTCTCTCGACTGTGCGACTTGATTAATCGCCGTTCGCATCGATGCGAGGAGCTGGAAAAATGAGCGAGCGATAAAGATGGACGAACGAGAGCGATGAAACTTTTTTGTTTGCTTTTTTTTTTATGGAATTTTATATGAGTTTGATGTACATCGGAAGGCGGAGCGTGCACGTGCGTCGTCATTGGACTCGTTAACGCTTTATCGGATTACGAACGCAGGCGGGTTGCAATTAATTGTAGAGTTTTCACGCAATGGAAATATAAAATCTCCGGGACTGTTGGCAATTCATTACATTATTCGTTAATGCTTTGTAAATCATCGACGAGACACGAGCGCAATCAACAAAATTCTACTAGTCGACATTTGTCATTCTCGGAGTTTGCTCACGTTCGTTGTATGTGTTTTATCGAGAGATTTGGTTTCACTGTTTTATATACTCTCTCACCTTTCGCCATGGATGTGCGAATCAGTCGCCGACATCGAAATGTCAGAGGGCTTAGCTCGATGGTTAAATCCTCGAGCCGATCTCGTAAGAAGATCAATCGGTCGAGTGTCGAGCGATTGTATTGTACTGGAACGGTAAATGTACGAGGCTGTAATAAGGAGGTAGATATTTAGCACTCGATCGCACACCTGTCCTCAGTTGCAAATCGTGGCTGTACCGAACAACGCGTCTCAATCATTCAACGGCTTAACAGCGTTGGCGATGCTGTATTTCTATAACGCTCGTGATATACTCGTAAAGCTACATTTACACCACCAATTCCCAGGCTATCTAAACTTTTTTCGTTATTGTTTGAATAGCCTGAGAAATTTCTAGCCTAGACGAAGATTGAGAAATATTTTTTACAACTCTCAACACAAACGTAACGGCTTATTGCTGTCATTCACATTTAGTTTCACGATTCAGAGAGATGGGAAGATACTTTTTCAATTTCCAGGAGAAAAGTTTCGCCGAATATTTCAGGTCACTCTTAATTAATTAGAAATTTATTCATGAATGCGAATATCCAAAAGCGGCAAAAGTACGGGAGAAATGGAGAAAAAGTAGCTCCTAATAATCGAATAATATCTCTCGTGTTGTAAATCCCAGTGACAGAAAGACACGAGAATATAATACGTCCGAACCCTTGTCACGGGAAATCCTTCTTATCACCGTCGGGCAACGTCCGGGGACGTTGCCGTGTTATAAGATAGATATAACGAATACATTTTGTAAAGTCTACACCGATCTTCACTCGGATTCGCGCTCCTATATCCTCGCGATGATTCGTGTGCACGCGTCCGAATACCCGGAGATTTGGTCTCGAGATCCACGAAGAACCCCGCAGATTTCAGAACTATTTCGACGCTATTCTCCGTTACACATTCGTTGGTCCGAGAAAAGTCCTGCATCGCTTAGCTGGACCGAGACCAGAGGCTCCGCGCGAGATCAGTTGGAATCGGACCGCGACTCCCTTTTTCCTTTTTCTTTCCCTTCGCAGTTTTCTCTATCGCTGCTGGCACTTGAAACGATTTTACTGAAAATCCCAAAAGTAGCATTGTGGTCGTTGAGTGTCCACGCCCCGGGATATCCGGCCGCAAGATCACCTTGGGAAGAGGAAGAGAAGAGAAGAGAACAGGATGACGATGCTTATATGCCGAGAGGACCGAGAATCAGCCGTGATCCCTGCACGCTCGTGAGGACAGAAGGGATTTTTCAAGGATTTGCGAAGTGACGAAGCTTTCTTTTTCTCACTTTCAGGAATCTATACCGTTTCTGGTTGTCCCGTTTGCAGATAGAGCAGTCTTAAACGGTGATCGTTCCTTCGACCAAGAGATGAATTCTCGTTTGTTGGCATAGTTTCACTTTTTTTTATCCTTAATGTTTGTCAGTCAACAGTTTTATCGAGTCGTTCGGGTGTGGAAAATATGAATGTCCAGCGAGAGCTTTTTTCTCGGACCTTTTCCTCCGCTTTGCGATCGTCGTGGTGTACAGCTCCGGGGTTAGAACAAAAGAACGTTTAAGAACGCTTTTCGATCTCGATGTAAACACGCTTATGTAGATAAGCGAATGGGTTTACGATAGTTTCAAAGTATACGCCACACCTTCGTCGTGATCGTGAGCCAGGGGGCGAGATGGGATACCGAGGGTGTCCACGATCGCCACAGCGATGAGAGCCTCGACGACCGGTTGACACGCACGCCTCGATCTCAGGATCAACGAACCCCCCGTCGCGAACAACTCGATTCCTATACACACTTGCACTGTTCCTGTAAGCTCGAAATACCTATTCCAATATCTTAACCACTGCGCACTGTTGTTGCCCTGAATCTGGCTTTGGCCTGCATCTTACGAGGATTTGCCACATTTGAAAGTTAAAGAACGGGACGCCGCAGTGACGACGTAGATCGAAAAAAATTTCATTCCAGATCGTAAATCAGTATTAAGGATTCAAGGCATCTTCCCTGAAAAATTGATTTCCTACTTTCCTTTGTCTTTTCCGGATTTCAGCGAGATACGTACAGTAAAAGACACACAGTCGAACGCAACCATGACCCTAGCGTCTGATGTATCGGGGGATGTCACTCACTGCACAGCATCTTTACATTGTTATACACCATAACTTCATTTCGGACCTCGTATAGCAAACCCTATAATAAACGCCATTTGTTTTGATGCTGTTATAAAAAAATCATAGAACCCAACAGATCGTCATTCAACGAAAACGTGTAGTTGGTGCAGAGAAAAGGTGAACAAAAGGGCGAACCTAGTGAAAAGAGAGAAAAATAACCGCATAACCTATAACACGAGGTACGTATACGCGTGGAAAGACGAGAGAAGGTTCGTGCACGCATTCGAGTGAGAGTGGCGCTCGTGACGGATGAGAACATGTAAGCTTTGGACAGGGCCCCATACGGAGATCCCGAGGGATCTGCCGACGAGATTGATGCGTTATGGGAGGCGATCACAACAAGCCATGCATTGCCAATGACGTCTCTGAAACTTAGTGTCGCTTTACCGGTTTCGCACCAGTCTGACATCATCCTTTTCGTACCCGTCAACTTTATGAAATTTAAAGCACAGTGAAACGAGACGAGCTCGTTGAATTCTCACTGTGATGTGCTTCTGGGAGATCCCGGACGGCCTGCACGTGTAGAGCATCAACGAAATCTGGATCGAACGAATATATAAAGACAAGATGATATAGGGCGAATATGCCCCCTCGCTTCGAATCTGCTGAATTTTCGAACCGACTCACCTCATCACTCACTCCCTCAGTTTCGCTTGTTATATCTCATTCTCATCATTATTCTCTCTATCTTTCGTGAAAACCTGACATTTCTCAAGATTCTTCAGTTTAAAGCTTCTTATCTGCGACTTGATGTGCTACAAAACACACCACTAATTACTCGATTGATTATTTGCTCTTTACATTAGTAATTATGAGAACTGTGATAAATTCGATAATTTGAAACATGGTCATGTTTTTAGTACGCACTTTGATACGATAAAGCGAAACACGACGGAGGTTGGAAACGTTTGCAGTCGTATCGACCGATCTGCTAAACTCGGTCTTGCCCTACACCGAGAGGAGACCACGGGATGACGGGCTCTTGCCCCAAAACCCGACTAAAACTCGCCCCCGTCGTCGCTTATCACCTTGGTAACGCGGCGACCTTCCCCATCGTATATACGCAATCTCTGTAGACGACTGAAGCGACGAATATTACGATAACGCCGATGCGAATCGTTGCCAGGATATATATATATATATCTTGGAAGGAGATGAGCGGTAAGAATTTCCGCATCGTTTGCGTTCTTCGATGGTGTACTCTCGATAGAACTCACAGACTTCCACGATAACTATTCCTTTTTCTCCCTCGTTGCTTTCCGGATAGTCCACATCATAGACTACGCGGCTTCGCTTCCGTCGCTCGTTGTCTTTGACAGTACCGATGAAACGCAGATCTCGAATATCTCCTGGCAAACCGTCGTAACCCGTCCATTTGGAATATATATAAACATGTTTGTATACATACAATCAGGGCATAAAAGTGAGAAAGGGCGCACGACGAAGGAAGTGGTTCGTCTTCTTTGAAGATGATTTTCCCAGACATCCATCAAGCATACACTAAAATAAAATGTATACAAAATACAACGCTATATAAAAATGTATAAACGCAAACGTCGCTTCAGGATTTTGTTTTTTTAGAGTGTTGAAATCCCTGAATTGCGCTGCAATTTCATTTTTGTGATTTTAAGATGGTTCGCCCTCCTTGAGACGATATTTTTTAACATTATTAGTTGAAAATGTACAAAAAATAAAGATAAATACAGAAATAAAGTAATGTTGCGACAGTGCTCTGTGCGTTTGAATAAAGTTAAAGAAGAAATAATAGTTTTAAAATATATGTCGAAAGATTCTAGCAATAAGAATATTTCTGTCGCCAGTAAGGCAATTGAGATTAAAGATTGGACGAAAGAGAGACTGGAGTAAATATGATGTTTGAATGACTGTGGTGTGAAATGAAAAGTGTTTGGATTGAATGATAGTTCGATAGGTGAGAATGTTTATGCGTAGACGAGAGTTCGTGAAGTGCCGGCGGTCGTGAAGAGCCCGAGTGAAGACGAATAGAAGGGAAACTAAGTCCCTTTTCACGATGATTTGTGATACGAACGCTGACTTCGTTTCAAGTAAAAAATTCTTATCCATGTATTCCATTTTTTTCTTTTTATTAATTTTGAATAAATCAACCGTTCA
>JABMBT010053973.1:0-12195 GCA_018906895.1 Odontocolon sp. PSUC_FEM 10030002
TCTAGAACCATACTTTGGAAACAATAAATATACAAGTGAGTAAGTAAGTAAGTACAATAAATATATAAGTAAGTAGTAAACATACCTGATGACCCCTGACAATGATATAAATATAATTCCTTACCTGTCCACTGTCCGCCACTTTGAACCCACACATCTCCCAAATAAAAAGATTATACGGATACACTTTTTTCTTCATCTTGCAGTTGGGTATTTCTATATGCGGAAAAGCGACGTTCGTACCTTGGAGTCCCATTTCCAGTTCTGCAAATCTTATCACGATTTCGAAAGGGAGTCAAGATGGTGCGATGGTGAGAAAGAGACGCAAATAGAAGGAAGATACAAAGTTGAGAACCTCTAAGCAAAAGCATATACGATTCTCGGCACGCGGTAGCTGATTCCATTACCGAGGTTCCGTTCCGTGGGTCCTATGCCTGGGAGTTCTCTGTCTCCCCGCCCTTCCTTTCACTCTTTCCATGCACCTCTCGCCCTCTTTCGTTCTCTCTTTATCACAGTTCACGTGCTTCCCGCCATACGACACAGTGCTGCGGCGACCTCGTTCGCCTACCTTGCTAACCATCCTGGCGTAAGTCGTTCACGAATGTATACACAGGTCGCGTATTTAAGCCAGGAAACTTGGATAACGCGTCCTTTCTCAATCTCCGTCTCTGTTCAAATGCAGAGATGCAAGTGAGATACAAAATATTAAGGGCCAACGCACTGAAGGTATGTATGTGTTCTTTAGCTCCTGTGGATGTCCGTAAACGAAATTGCGTTAACACACAGTAGGACATAGAGTCCATGTGAATTTTCCTTCTCTGACATTCCTTGTTAGGTTAGTTATGATGTAACATCGAAAACTTCAATTAAATCGATGGCAAAAATTCTCAATGTTCTTGTTTAACAAAGAATAAACGTTTTTACAGGAATGTAAGTAAGTAGTTGACTTCCAATGTGTGTAGGTATCATTTTTGGTATTATGTAGCTTTAAGAAAAAATGAATGTCTTTAAATAACTAATGTCTTTCATGCTTTTTGTTTTTCAGAATTTCACGCAAGAAATAGGAGTTATAACATAAAAATTACATCCTAAGTGATCTGTTTGTTAAAAATAAAAAATTGCATCTTCCTGTGCAGAGCTATCATAAGATTTGTAATGGTCATCTGCTGAACTAGCGGATGCTGTTCATGCATAACATGTTAGCTCCCTGTAATAAGTAGTTACTTTTACATGTATCAAATTGACTAAGTGTACATATGATAATCGGTTTCCGGGATACTGTGTACATGCGTATACAGCATAGTCACTGTGATACGCAGTTACTTTGAAAGGTTAGGGTACGTAATTCCGTAAGCCGCCTGGTCTACGTGCCGCGTAACGTACATAACATAACGGTGTCGTTTGAAAAGGAGCAAAACGCATTGGCAAAGGTCCCGGTGCAGTGCATCGCCGTTGAGTAGATCTGGATGAGTATAGCTCCGGATAAGGTGCGGAGTGTAGGCGAGAATGTCCCGTAAAGCCATATAACCTAAAAGCACATCTATACAGTTATTACAGAAAATCGTGTTGGAAATTTTAAATTGACGTCGAACGCTGATTTTACTGTTTAAATTATAAATTGTATGAAATTGGTTTGGCAGAGATATCGAACCTTCGTATTTCTATCGTGTTTTAATTAGTTAGTGCCGTGACGTCTTTTGAAATATTTAGTATCAAATACCGTTACATCCAATCGATCTGAAAATCAAATTTAGAGTTGATAATGGGTTAGTAATTTATAATATATGGAATCCTGACATTCAGGTTGGAATAAATGACATATTGCTAAGCCCTTTAGAATTTATTGGTTCGGATCGAGTTTGAAGTCTAGGCGATCATGTCCCTCGGCTATAAGATCTAAAAACTCATAGTCTCTGTAGTTATTATAGAAAATCATGATGAAACTTCGAAATTAATGTTAAACGCTGACTTTGGCGAATCAGCAACCGCGTATAAGCTTTTCACTTTCTTAAAGACTTGGCATCGAGACGCTGTCTTGTCTCATGATAAATACAGTTAATGATAAATATAGTATCTATCGAACACTATGACATCGTATCAATCTGCAAAGTACCGCATTTTACGAAACCGTTATTTCAACAATCAATCCAATTTCAGATTTAATAATGTACTGTAATTTAATATTGACAAAATGCAATAATATTTTATGTGCCAATATTAGATCCTGAAATTTAGACCCATAATTCATGACATATTGCTAAGCTATTAAGAATTTATGGACTCTTATTAAATGTTCCATTCCACGGCATTTGCTTGCTCACTTAAACTTAACTCTTCATACATCCACTTTAAACGGAGTGACTCACTAAAAGTGTTACACCGTGTCATTTAATTCCCATGTAAATTTATGACACCCTTAGTGACTCACCTTTTAAATTAACATTAAAGCATACCAACAAACTGTCATGGAAACTATAGTCCAAAATATTATTAAAGAAAACTGTTTGTACACCTTAACTAAATAATCCAACGTACGCTACTCCGACATAAGCCAGTTCTATGTATTTGCTTATATGGTATATGGTACCAATATACACCAGCTTCGCCGATTCAAATTCATTCGACACTTCCGGCGTCACGTATCGACGATTTCTCACGGTTTGCCCGCTAGATGGGAAAAGCGTTTGCACACAAGCCAATTTGCGCATCCATATCTCTACATACACATAAATAGAAGGTACAAGAGCAAGGATGAAGGGACGCGACATGTTACCGCAATTATTGTCGACTCAGTGCGGAACAGCGAACGTGGGGACTGAACGAAAGATAGAAAAAAAAAAGTGGTATGAACGAGCGTGAGTGCGTCTATCGAGCGGTGCCGTTCTTGCGCTCTACTGCGCTCTGCTGCACTGCAACGTTTGGTTGGGTTATGTGCGCGCTATCTGTTGTTCGCGCCGCACTTTGAGTGAGCGCAGTCACCTTCGTGCGCATCACTACTACCAACGGCGCGTCACTACACAACGACAGTGACGTTGCGCCTGTGTTTTGTCTGCGCGCGCGCGCGCCCTAGTGCTCCGTCTGTCTGCCTGCCTGCAATCAACAAAAACGCTTGATGTTCGACGTATGCGTCAGGGGCGGTCACACACGATTTCTCACGGTAGCCGCAGCCATCTACTGACGATCTTAGCGAAACGAAGAAGAATAAAGTATTCAGGTACTGCAGTATACTGTGATTGGATACATACATATATATGTATGTATAGGTATACATGTGACTATACATACATATATATGTAATACACTGTGTCAATACCAACCATCATAAAGATCAAATGCAAGACAGTCTGTCTGGTGATACGACGAGACCAATAAAATATAACTACCCATCTGGTAACCGTCTTTCAGTTGCTGAATATAATTACATTTAGTTATCGTTACTAGGGATCAGACACGCGCGTTGTCGGCCAAGTTTCACTTTTTGAACTTTTTTTTCTTAATCGTTTGATAACCGTTTGATAGTGATTGATAGTCACTTATTAGCGTTTGATAGTCAAAAGTTTTTTCAGAAACTCAAAATCAAAATTCGGTGTGAAGTTAGCGCGCAAAATTTCAATTTTTGCTCAAAATTAACTTAACGGGGGATAAATCGATGCGGAATCGTTTGATAGTTACGAAATGACTCATAAAAACGTTTGATAGTCCGTTGTTTCCTACAAAAATGAAAAAAAAATCGTACGAGCCTTATCTGCAGCGATCCTTCTTAATGCATAGCGAACTTAACATATGGTTCAAATTCGAAGAATGTGAAAAAAAAAAATTTTCGACATTTCTCAGTCATCCGTTTAGATTAGGCCTTCACATTCCGTCAAAGTCGAAAAAACAAGTTACTAAGGAGTTACCGTAGAATTACCGTAAGCCCACGGTAACTTTCGTAGCTTTGTAACGTTTGTAACTTTGTAACGTTTGCAACTTTTGTAACTTTGTAACGTTTGCAACTTTTGTAACGTCTGTAAATGACACGAAGATGACACTGGCAGTCAATGATCCAGAAGATTGCGAAAGAATACAAAACGAACTGGATAACGTAGACGGTGTGAAGTCAACCGCTTGCCCCTTAGGGCATCCAAGTCCAGGAATTGTTTTCTCATTAATTATCGTCAGTCACAGAAATTTCTCTGTGAGTAAGTCAAAATCGATAAAAATACTTCCTTACAGAGAAAAAGCTTGTCAACGGCAGAAGTTAATGAGGGAACAATGTAAATGTTCGTTTACGTCTTTGCTTCTCTTTTTACTGTTAACAAATATATTGATTTAAATAATAAACTAAAATAGACGTAACGTATGTCTATAATTGAAGTATAAAGTCTTGGCGTTGAGACTCATCACTTGACCGCAGTATGTTCTTAATTCTACTCATGTATTATTTTAGTACCAGCTTTCCCGGTACAGGCGCTCGCGTCAAGCTCAAAGCCGTCAGCATCAATTCAAGCGAAAGCGCGGGAGGACCGCAAGATGAGGGAACTACCGCTAGGTCAAGCGAGCAAAGTGAATGGCGAGGGACATGAGACACGGATAGTCGGATGGGAGAGCATAGCTTTCGTCGATGTTGCTAGTGAAGGGTGATGACGGTGGTGGCGATGGTGGCCACGACGACGGTGCGGCAAATCTTGTCCGCCCGCCCAGCAAGTGAAGCTTTGCAAGAAGAAGAGAAACCGCGATGAGAGGGTGCTACGCTGTCATATAGTACTACTACCAGTGCTCCGCTTGTACTCGCCAATGTATGAAAGAGAGTAAGTGAGATGGAAACCGAGAGTGAGAAGATACCAAAGCGTCATGGGAAAAGAGATGGAAGCACACACAGCATCCCTTCCGGAAGATGAAGGGGTTGAAAATCTCACCACCGCAGAGCGTGGCATGGATAGATCATACATCATTCCTCACCGAACGAGAGAAGCTTCCATATCCTCCGATGCCTTCTACTTCTAGCTCCGTCTTACTCCTACGCTTTCAACTCATATTCCTATTTCGTTTCTCATTCGCTCACACGTCAGGTTGGAACGCCGAAGCACACGAAGCGGAAGCAGCGGGAACCAGCACACCAGCTCGTCCATCCGCACGCGTGAAACGATGTTGGACTGGAACGCTACCGGTATGGGCCCGGCCCATCCTTTTACCAGGATCCTCGCCATTCGCAACACGCCATTCTTCATCAGCCCCTATACCACACTTCACCCTATGCCAGGGGGTACGTGCGTGCTTTACCCACTAGCACCCATCTCTCTTTCTCTCTTTACCTCTACCATCGTCATAGAATTTCACCGAGCACTCACTCGATCTCTTTCTCCTAGTATTCCTTCTATATCACTCACTTTCGTTACCACTCACTCTCTATTTCGTCATCTTCACGCTCTCGTCAACGACCACGTAGCTTTGGAATTCTCTCCCTATGAAGGAAACGTTGATTTTTAGTGCATTAGTGACATGGACATTAAACATGATTTGGCACAGGTAAGTTATAAATTCATTCTTATAGAAATTATATAAAGTAACTTTCCTGGTGGAACCGTAGCAACGTTTGGGAGACTCCAACTAGACTAATGCACATTGTGAAAGATTTAGACTTGACGGAGACATGCAAGCAACTTCCATTTTAGAATCTATATGAAGTCGCTTTATAACCATCAAACAAAAGTCTCGCAATAGTCTCAAATCTGTACAAAGGTTAAGGTTGCATTTCTGTTTGTGTGAAGACTCACGCAATTGCGACTTCGATGCAACTTCAATAGGAGTTTTGGTGATAGAGGGAAAATTTATTTGAGGTCAAGTAAATTTTACTTGAGTGCATTTTCATGACTTGTTTGGAATTACTTCCAAAGGTAGATCTTTTCCCTCTATCACCAAATGGCAGGGCAATTTTTCCTTTAAATTTTTCCGTGTAGGCTTTCACATGATAAATTAGAGTTAGCTCAACACAATAATGTACGATGAAAATTTCAATAATGCTGATTACTAATAATGGATTATTTTATCATTTGCTTTCAGATCGAGGTCGAGATGGTGGCCTAACGTAAGGACGTTACTGTTTCTATTCTGCTGCACGACGTTGACGAGATATACGTCAGCGAATATCAGCAGTTCCCTGGTACTTGGCGTCTCCTCGGCAAACTCGTCACTCCCATCATCGTCGTTCTCGTCGTCGTCCTCGACGTACAAGCCCGCGGCAACCACGCAAATGGTATATCAAAGATTCGCTATCGAACCGATGGATCAGACGGCGGTTATCGGTAGCCGGGTCACGCTTCCGTGTCGAGTTCTCGATCAAAAAGGACCGATTCAGTGGACGAAGGACGACTTTGGTCTCGGAGCTGTGAGAAACCTCACCGGATACGAGCGCTATGCCATGATCGGAAGCGACGAGGAAGGTAAGTGATTCGATGGCACGGGAGATCGAAGACGTGATAGGACTTCCTGCCTCTTCCGGTAGTCCCCGTTGCCCGTCTCTTCTTCAAGTTTTTTCCTACCTTATCCTCATCCCTTCACCCTCAACCTCGTTCCTTCTCATTTATTTCTTTTTGCACTCATCTTCATCTTCTTTTTCAGTTCTATTTTTTTTCTACATATTTTTCTCGTGCTCGTCGACCCACATCCGTTCGCCACAGGTCCTCGCCACCTGGGCTCACACACAGACTCATTTGCCACCTGCAAATTCAAATGGACATGCAGCATGTTTTCAAATTTACACCGAACAAGTGCAGGATGCTAATTTGTGTATAAAACAGTTTTCTGCACAAAACACTTTTTCTAGGAAACTTCAGTAATATGGTAACTTTAGTTACCTTTCGTGGAACCAGAAAACAGCTTGGTGCGATGTACATTTTATGTTCCATGTTCGGGGAGTCAAGTGTTTTCGACAAAAATTGTACCAAAGCATAATCAGACCCAATAATATTAACCAACAGTGGTCAATTTTCAAACTTCGATACGAGTTGCATTTGTCAAAATATTCTAAAATGAGACCATCATCTTAAGGTATTTCTCACGCGATAGCGGGATATAGAGAATACAAGAATAAAGAGAGACGTCGCGCGTTCATCTTTCACATACTTTATCCCAAAAACTAGACGTCAGATCATTCTGAAATAAGCATTTCCCATACTTGGCTTCATTTTGAAACATACTCCAACACTAATGTCAACATCCAGAATCATGGTGAACGTTTTCCACTTACGTGTACAAGTATACAAGTATGGGTCTAAATGTGTATAAGTTTGTCAATATCTGTAGCGAGATGTCCATACGCCAAGAGCAGAAGTACCGGCAGTCGCAGACCCTCCGGCGATATCTTTCTCGCACACCAACTGCAAAATGTCTCTCTATCGAACGTGCACGATCGTCCTGTTATATATCGTATCAAGCAGCCATCTTCCGTAGATGATTGCCAGCAGCGATTCGGAAATAGGTAGCAGGGAATAAGGTCGATGCGTCTCGAAGATCTGTCGGTGATTCTACACGATCGAGACCTCACAGAGCCCACTGGAGCTACAAACACAAATATAGATATAAATAACTATGTACATACTTTACTAGCTGAGCCATATCGAACTACCGGAGAGGAAGAATGTACATATAGGGTATGATATATTATACATAAACAGTTTACATTCCTATATTCATGACGACTACTTCACATACATGTACTGTTACGAATTTGTATACGATAGAACCTTTATCTATATCTCTTCGATATTGGAACCATCATATTATATTCACCATCGCTCCTGAACTGAAAAACGTAAAAACACGGTACATTATTTCGTATGGAAATAGAATCATTGGATATTTGTGAAATAGTAACTATTTATAGATTGGTGTTGAAAAGAAAGCATCACCACTGATATTGGTTATCATCAGTTATGATGTTATGAATAGTGTCAGATAAATTTCAAGATTTTAAATGTTGTGTAAGTAGATAGATACATACATAGATTTTTGTTTAGGCCCTAGGGCTGTCGTCCCCTAAGAGCCAATGCTGTTATGCAAAAGCAGACACCTCGCGAAGAACACAAAAATAAGCACAGTACATCGGAAATTAATAAAGCAAAAGTGACTGAGTAATAAAAGTATGAAATAGAATAAAATGAAGCACCTATAATCAATCGCAAAGCGATGCCTGCACTGGCAATTAAAAACATAAAATAATGTAACAACTGCGCCAAACAATGTAGCCATTGCAATCTTCATGCATCTCCTGGTCCATCAAGAAGCAATTGCAGCGCAGCCAGAAATCTTTCAAATCAACGCCTCAGTAACATCCAGGCGTACCAAATCCTAAGTAATAGTAAGTACTTAGGTTTGTAGGGTGATTATTACCAGGTTGTTGGTCATTAATGTACCCACCAATGGACATTATATGAACGTGCGTCGATCGCTGATGACTACCTTAGTACGACATAACTCGTCTATGTGTCGTCAAAGGATTTAATCGACATGCGAAGTCAAAGGGGATGCTGCGGGCGAAGAGGGAAGTGCAATGTAACTGATGGTCCAGGAAGCACGCGGTGGAAACACCTCTACGTGGTAACAGTCGATCACAACAGCAGCAGCAGCAACAGCATCACGTGCCACCAACGCTCTCATCATCACAAGTGAACGGAATCGAGTGACGAGACCGTCGTCGTCGTCGTTTTCGCGAAACGTCCGCGTCCAAAGCCCACCCGCACGCGTTGCGCGACCGGAAATTGTTTCGACACTGCCATTCGCACGCCATGCTCGGAACATACCGGTGACGTTTTACACGATGAACGCGACCACTAATAGAGATACGAACAAAGTACTATGTACAGCATCGACGAATGAGATAGTCATTCACCGCCTGAACATGCGGTATTTACAACGTACGAGCCATCCTCTTGTTCACCGAAAGTCGATGTTTTAATATCTTTCGTTAACGGTATGTAGTTACGAATAATTGAAATGGTTGGAGCGTTGGAATGGTTGGGCTTTGGGGCGTTATGCTACTTGGTCTTAGCTGAAATCACTAAAAGACATTCTGAGACCATGGATGGAATACCAGATGGTCTGTTATCGGATGGATTGGAACTCTGTCAGAATTATAATTTATATTGTCATTGCTCAATGCCACTTGGTTGTGAAAAAGTGTTAAGTGGCATCAGACTCTAAGATTCTAAAGCCCTGTAGGATTTTATCCAATGGGAATTTGACAGTTACAAATTGTGCTGATAGGCACTACAGAAAAAAGTTATCTTCTGACTCATTTCGAAGCTTTCAATCATAGATTCCATCATGGTAAACTAGACCGCTGATTACGGAATAACAAGAGACGTTAGCGAGTTAGCTGGTTATGAAATTGATTCATAGGTCGGTGCAAGAAGTGATAATTTTCATGTTACCAGCACTACTTGGTTAAATACTTACTGCACTGTAATGCCTGTACCTTCCTCTCGTACCACCAACGGCGGCGATCACGACCACCACAGCGAGAGGAACCTTTGATCATTGAATATTTGACGGCGACCAGCGCTCCTCGCTTGATCGCTCCAACTTGTACTCGACTACTATACCCCTCCGAATAAGTAATCGCTCGGGTCTAGCACAAACGGGGCGTCTATTGCGATAGCAAATTCATGGGATGCCGATACCAGCGCCGATGGTCCCAGTCGTGTATCTCAGCGGCCAAGTGGCAGCGGTTTAACTACTTGCTACCCTCTCACTTGCGTTTTCTCCCTTTTGCTTCCTTCGGTTCCCCAACCTCCCATACGAGATCCCCTCAACTGCACCAACTTACACGATGATGCATATACCGTTTGTATGGACCTATAGATATTGATATGGTATATATGAGGCACGATGGCAGCAAGGGTGGGCACAAATGTGGAGGGACCTCGGGTAATAGCGTCCATAACTCGTTTGTGAAATTAGTAACGGCTAGGTACCATAAGCTACCGCGATGCAAGTAGATAGACAAGATGGATGCGAACACAATTTGGAGGTTAGGGCAGAGAAGAGGCGGGCTCTGGAACGCGTCGAACGCGCGCGCCATCGGTACCTTCGATTATGTAGCAATGCGGGCGATCTCGTTACCAACCACCCTACGCGACACAAGCGGTTAGAAACGCTTGGTAGAGGCTATCCCGCTCAATGCACCCAACCAGTAGCCACAGCAACTAGCTTGCCAAGCCCCGACACATTAATCGAGTCTGTAAATTTCATGATTGCTTATATACACGCGAATCTATGATGCCTGTCTTCCAACCCCTATATGCACATGGGGGTATGACGATCATTATTCCGGTTGTTCTACTCATGGGACTCTACGGTCGTGGAACATGCATGTGGAACATGCATTATAGTACAACGAAGAAGAACGCGGTAGCGGTGCAGTCGTATACTCAAGTACGGTTGGCGCAAAGAGAGAGGGCGCTACCAACGAGGATATAAATTCACAAAGAGAAGTCGAAACTTAGACCGGAAATCATCCACCTGGTCTGTATGTTCCTATTAATCAGGGCATGCATAAAGTGACCACCGTTCGGTTCACCATTATAAAGTAAACGGAATAATTTTAGTTCAGAGTGTTCTAGAATTAATATAGATGACTCTGGTAGCTGTGGAAATTTTAAAAATGTATGGGCAGATGGGGGAATTGTATGTGGGATATTTTGTGTGGTGAGTGCAAAGTACTAAATACTATGTGAGGTTTATCGAACAAAACTTTTCGTGTTCATGCAAACTTGATATATGCGTGCTGCGATATAATATGCGCTATACGAGTTGCAATATGGCATTTATTTGGTCTTTTGTATTTGTGAAATAAGTTATTACACTCGTACGTGAAACTTGTGGTTGTGGATTCTGAGCAATAATTGTACAATTGTGTATCGTGTATGTAATATGTAGCGATCGATTGTGAAACAGATATAAATTGACGGGGGACAAAATGTGCGAAAGGCCTTATCTCAGAAGGCGTGCAATATTTATGTATAATTGCAGAGTTTGTACATAAATGCTTTAGGGACATATCAGACAAAGGAATTATTCCAGCGGGATTAATACTTATATAAGCTGTAACATCCGAAGTGCCGTACTATGCGTTTGAAGTAAAAAACAGTTAGACGTTTATGAATTCTCATTGGAAGTATGAGATGCTTTGCTCTTGATTCTGTCCTGCACATCATAAGAAAATGAATACACTGTCACGGAGTATATTAAGGTTCAAATTTATAGTCGTAAATTCAAACATGAGATCGAAGTGGACTTTAATTTAAATTTGACTCAAGCTGAGTTCAATCTTAAGTTTGACTCAAGCTGAGTTCAATCTTAAGTTTGACTCAAGTTGAGTTCAATCTTAAGTTTGACTCAAGTGGAGTTCAATCTTAAGTTTGACTGAAGTTCAGTTCAATTTTAAGTTTGACTCGCGTTCAAACTTTGTTTGACGTTCAAATTTAACCTTAAGTCTAAAGTTCGTGCTTAAGTTTTAATTTACGACTATAAATTCGGGCCTAAAGAAATGTATGGGTTCATGAATCAATTTTACACAAAAATAAAAACAAATCGAAACTAAACTCACCAAACAGACAACCTTTCCAATATGCATTGATGAGTACATGCATGTACATCCCTTTTGGTTTATACTACATACAATGAGAAAACTTCCTGCCTTTGACGAACCGAAAATCAACGTGTACGTTTGTGCAGAAAATGAATCCTTACCCAGCCAGAAATCAACCATCATGATTGAAAATGAGTCAAATTTTCAAAGACCAACTAAAACCCAACCAAAATTTCGGTGAATTCAGTTCGTGAGGGAAATCGTGAATGCACTTACCAAAATTGTTTCAAAACTAATTTAAACTTAGCTAAACGCGATTTCATTGGAAGCTCATTTTGGAAAAGGCTTCGGCGGGATATTAATGGTAGGTACATACATCTTCGATTAATGCTGAACCTACTGTCGACCATGAGTATACTGAATAATACACTACTGATTGGACCAGTGGATGGTTATATTCATTATGTCTCTACCGAAGCTGTATTTGTACCTGCTTTCATTTCACTGTTTTGAATAAACCGATAGATTGGTTATTAAATTTTATTCAGCAATAAACTTCTGCTGTGCTGTAACACATATTTAGAGCTTTTCAAGATTTTAAAAATAATTTTCATTATTGAGATTTA
>JABMBT010053974.1:0-20420 GCA_018906895.1 Odontocolon sp. PSUC_FEM 10030002
GCCTTATTGAGGTAAAAAAAAAAACGTTGCATTATGCCTTATATCAATAATAGTAATGAGCAGTTATGAAGGATGTCGAGTAAAAGAAGGTCGAGAAGCAAAAGTAGGATAAAAGCTTTTAATTTCAGGAAATGGAAAAGTACGCTGAAGTCGTGGCACTTGACGAGGTCGAGAAAGCGGCTGGTGGTAGGGAAACTGTTTCTGCTGCGGCTTCTTCACCCTCCGCGATGACGGAAGCATCGACCGCGGCAAAGCGAAAGAAGCGCGAAGATTCGAAGGGCGATAAGGAGGGGGTTGCTGCGAGACGAGGTTCTGAGAAAAGGGACGATCAGGAACGACGAAAGCGGCAAGGCAAGAGCAAAGGTGAAAAGGGTGGAAAAGTTGATACCAGAACCGAGGAGATCGTGATAGTGAAAAAAAACAGAACCGACAGCCCGACGAACGAACGTCAGGAAGACCAGACGACGACCAAGAAGATGGACGAGCATACGGAGCTGGAAAGAATAACCGAGGAAAATGACGAAGAAGCCCTGATGGCTGCAGGACTGAAAAGATTCAAGGACGAAACGAAAAAAGGAAAGAAAAAAGCGAAGACTCGACGCGAGCGTGAAAAACGTGGAAAAAGCGTGAAGCACGTTAAATTGGAAATGGAAAAACCTTGCACCGATTACGTCTGTCAGCCGGATATCTGCTGCGTTGATGAAAGAGGTAAAAGCATCCTTTTTAAAAACAGAGTTTGATATTGGGTGAATATCCCGGTTATGGTCTATACATCAGTAATCGACAGTATGTGCTTTGTCTATAGCAAAATCTATAGTCCTGTAACACAACTGACGATTACTGGTGCGTATGATCGATAACTGAAACATCCACCACCCTGATAGACGAGAATTTATCAGTACACTATATTTATACAACATCGAAATTGACGCGCGGAGTTGTTTAACAACGTCTTTGAAAATTTGCAATGTGGACTCTAGATTCCCAAAGACAACCTTCTGTTTGTATGAGTAACGCGTGTATATGTGTACAACGGTGGCTTCAGTTAATTGTGGAAGAGCTTACTGCTATTCCAATAGTTAGGGGATCTGTAACTCTTGCTGGTCCAAACTTCTCTGCTCGTTATGTACAGACAGTATATTGAATATGCAGTTTCAATATACTCAAGAAGGTACATAAGGCTAATTATACCGAGAACTCGTACGACCGAATAGATGTACATATACCCTATCTATATTTCAATTAGAGAATTGCTTCTCCTTTGCGAATTCGAGCTAGTCGATTTCACTTGGTTTCGTATAATTTCACTTAGCTGTGCGGAGTTGGGGATAATTGACGAATTCCTTTCAATTTTCAATGATAATTAGCAACGGAATCTCGAGTTGAGTACCCAAGTCCAAAGCCATCGACCTTCGGAATTAAGGAGCCCAAGATGGGTGCAGCGATTGAGGAAATGCTGACCGCTTTATCGAAATCTGCTTTACCTGGAGAATTGGGACCATTGCTGGACCTGCCGGATCAAACGCCATCTCGTGAAAAATTAATTTTAGCGGAAAAAGATGCTCCACCCAATGTTCTTGATGAGGCAGTAAAAATTGCCAAACGCGAAATTCGAGAAAGGCGAAAATTACTAAGGGTAAGAAAATCAGGAGGTCCAATGAAATCAAGGCATCGCGATGAATCGAAAAACGTGATGGTCGACGAAATCTGGAACGTTGGTGATTACGCTGAAAGTAGACGGGGCTCTGAGTTTATAGATCGAGTCACTTCCAGCGTCGAGAGGCTTTCCATCGATCATGAATCTTCGATAGAATCAATGAATTATGTCATGAGACCGGAGAAGGACACGACGAAG
Organism: Odontocolon sp. PSUC_FEM 10030002; assembly: GCA_018906895.1. Taxonomy (NCBI): domain Eukaryota; kingdom Metazoa; phylum Arthropoda; class Insecta; order Hymenoptera; family Ichneumonidae; genus Odontocolon; species Odontocolon sp. PSUC_FEM 10030002. Next base: position 1,856 of record JABMBT010053974.1, read on the forward strand.
ACAAAAGTGAAAAAGAAACGACATTGCGAACCCCTCGCTCTACGATTCACTGCGAAAGAGATAACAGAGATCACCGGTGGTCCAGATGCACCAATACCGCCGAATGAGCCGAGATTGGAGGATTCACGTCGTGCAATCGCTCAGCGACACGATTATCCGAGAATTTCAGCTGCTGCCATTCCCACATTGAAGATGACAGAGAATGATGCGCCGAAATGAATGAAATACCTTGTAATCAATTCGTCCAATATCTTCGTTCTTTAATTGTGAATTGAAAAATAAAGATTTGTCGCACACTCTAAAAAAAGATCCATGAATTGACTGTAAATAAAAAGATCCTTTTGAGATTTGAAATTTAGTTGACGGCCGTGCAGTATACGATGACAATGAAAGTGCACCGACTTCCTTTCTTCCGTTTCTGTCTCATAAAGGAAAATACGCGAATTTTTGTCTTCCTCTACAACGTTGCTCGGCACGTCATGCTTTCAGCTGGCGCATCGTGAGTCCAAGCCATCTTCATTGTACACTTCCGTGTCCTGTGACTCGAGAGCGGCATTTCGCTTTTACCTCGTTTTTGTTGTCGTTTTCACGTTTCCTTTTTCTTCATGCGGTAATCTTCTTCTGATTTCGCTCTTTTGTTATTCCCATTTCTCGTTTTTGTCTTGCGCTCATCCTTGAGTAAAACTTGATGCCCGGATAAAATACACTTACGAACTCTTCGTGTGAAAGATTTTTAAGAAATATGAGAATCGCGAGATAAATATCGAACGAAAGATGGAACTGAAAAGTATACACGAAGAACGACTAAACTGGTTCAAGGTGGCGAGAATACGGAAATTGAGATTAGTTCTATCCTGCATCCGATCGAACAGAAAGTAACGGTGGATATTTGTAGGGATGATGTCTCAGGAGCTTTCTTTCCTCCCTTGACGCCACATCAGTGCGGAGTTTACTTCCAACGGAAAAGATCCGCGAAAAGTTTTGAACGCTCTTGAACTTTAGAACGTTCAGAAATTTTCCAAAGTCTTTCAAGTAGACTGACACGTTGTCCTGAACGCATCCAGCTGTGTGTGCTCACGTCGCGACGTCCTCTATTTCACTCGCCAAAAAGTTCACAAGCTTTTACGAAGCTTATCGACACTTTTCTTCATTGATTTTCTCAACCTTTGTTCCTCTTCTTGCTCTTTCTTTCAGCCCTCATCTCTAAATTGTACATTCTTATCACTTCTTCTTTTCTTTATTCTCACAGGAAAACTCAGCACAGTGAAGCTTAACAGTTTTCACCGAGAGAAATAAAGGCTTCCATCCGTGCTCTACAATTGCAGTATACATACATATAACACTATTGATGTAAAGTTTACTACCGTGCAACAACGTTTAACCATTTATTCTCTACAATCTACAATCTCGGTAGAAATTTCGAGGCACGACCAGCTCTTGCATCAATGTTGGTCAACTTGAAAGGAGAGAAATAAATGATGGTTAAATGCTCTACAATTGTCGCGCAGCTAACACTATTGTCGTTAAGTTTACTACGTTTATAGTGCATTTACCCATTTATTTATCTTCATGTACTATCCGTTCTCGATGGAGACTACGAGTCAGAACCTATTTAAGTCAATGTTTGTTCGCCAATGGCGTTACGTCATCGTGAATCGAATTTCAACTACAATTTCCGCTATGAACTTCATCCCAGAAACTACGATATAGTGGTCAGCTTCACCGAACGAAACGGATGATACGGTCTTTCCGTATTCATCGATGAAAGCCTCATACACAAAGGGATCAGAATGTTGTAGCTTTTGTTCGCCATTCATTCTCTGAAGAAAACTGAAGAAATATCAAATCTTTTATAATAGGATTCACCAAGAGAACCCGGCTGTAGAAGATTTTTCCAACTGGCTGGAGCAAAGAGAGGGATTCAGTACAAGCCGATAAAACCAATAAAGCTACATAAGATAAAAAAATAGCGACAAACAAATATTATGATGGAAAAGAGAATTGTAATGATCGACAAACTGCAAATGTATTTATATATGCAGCGAGTGCATTATCGGTGAAAAATGATGCCTGATTGTACAGTATGACGAAATATTGTGATATTTATTATTTTACATCAAAATTTGTAATGGAACTGAGCAAATATTTTGTTTATTGGTTATCATTGGATCCCAATATATGTACATTATGGTATTTCGCGGTATTTTTTAGTATTTATCTTATTTAGTACATGTGATAAAAAAAGAAGTTTTCCATAAAAATTATTGTAAAAATCCGGTAAAAAGTACTGTACAATCCGGTTAATCAGGGATAAGATGTGTATTTGATAAAAAATTATATATATGACTGCAAAAAGTAAGGTTGACATAAAAAAATCACTGAAGAGCGCTGTAAATTTTTCTGGCCTGTCCGATCTTTTTTGTTTGTCAGTACAGTAATTTTTGCTCGGATAGACGGTATGTCCCAACTTTATGGAATTGTACAATAATTGTTACGGATCATTTTTCATGCATCAGACGTAGAATATGAAAAATCGTGAACGATTTCCAGACGCTTTGGTTGAAATATATATTTTCTCCATTTTACGCGAAGAGTGGACGAAGAGGAAATAAAAGAAAGGCTGGCGTTGGGTGGAGAAAAAGAATCCTCGAGACCGCCGGACGAGATAGAGTAAGACTCTCTGAGAAAGCAAAATGATTATTCGAAGCGTTTCGAGAAAAATGCAGGTAAGCGGCGAACGGTCGAGGTAATTCGAGATAAACCCTGGAAGATAAAAAACATCGGTGTTAGCAGGGAATAAGAGGAAAATAAGCATCAAGAAGAAACGTCGGGCGAAGTAATTCCCGGCTCGACGAGGGTTTCTCGGATGAGTTTCTCGCTCTTGCTGCTCGAAAGGCTGCAGAAATACGCGAAATAAAGGAGAAAAAAAAATTGTTTTCTATAATAATTTTATTTGAATAAAGCTGCTGCATGCACGTGGTCCAATGCAATTCATCAGGACAAACGTTCTGGAGTCGTATCGGATAAAATATACCTAACGTGATCCAAATAATTCATACCGATGAAACATTTCTGGTAATATAGTGTTCCCAGAGTGGAGCTCTTCATAATTTATTGAGAGTGTTCCATAAATGCTCCACAATTTATCTCTTCTTGCTCGGGCTCTGAAAAACTCGAATCTCAAATTTTCAACGGATATACCTATCGTATCTAAATTTTAAGAGGAATATTGACAGAGGATGAAAATAAAGCTTCATAGACGATTTCCTATGATTGCAAATAATTAGTTTTCCGCATCTCTGGTCACCTAACATTCTGAATAGGAATCCTTTATCAGTTACAATATAACAGTTCCCGCGCGAACCAATACTTCTACAGTCTGTACGATTGTGTCGTTTCCGGACTTGGGACGGCGTGCTTGGATGCTGTGATTACATCTCGCTCTGGCACACATCGTTTTTTTTCATCCAGGACTACAGTAGAATTATTTGAGATGATACAGTCTATTTGACACACACGTCGCGATAAAGTTTGGACGGTACCGAGGAAACAACGAGACAAAATTGCGAGACAAATTGATAAAAGAGAGTCTGATTCCATCTGGCATGTAGTAAAGTTTATATCTTTATAACATTTCGTCGACTCACTCCGCACAGCCAAATTTGAGACGAAAAAAATAAAAGGTAACGAAGAGAAACTAGATTTTTCCCCAATATTTTATGGCGCATATACCCCGAGGCTTCCACCTGTCGCACCTACAAATTATTATACACCTCCAAAAAGATTTCCTCAGTCCATTTGAGCTACAGAGTCAAGCAGTGTCGTTAAGTAGCTTAATGGCTGTTTCCACTGTGTAAAGTGGGAAGACGTTACAATAAAGACCTATGTACGTAAAATTTGATGCAATATACGTCGAAATAATGACAGAGTTGAATACAGTTTGCGAAATTACGAATTTGACTGATACGCCAGACGCTGAAATTAAACCTATTCATCTATTCACCAAGCTGGCAATCCCAATGGATATGTGTATCGCGTCTGGGAAATCACGATGGTATTTCATCTGCAGTTTATGAAGGTCATAATTTCTCCTGGGAGTTCAAAGCCACACGATTCATTCTATATGTGCGGCTTGGATTGTCAATATTCTATAATATCTGGCGTAGCGTTGAAACATCGGAATGATTCTAGCCGGAACAAACGAATTCTCGTCGCTTCCAGGGGGGTCGATTAAAATATTAATTTAAAAGTCGTCGCGCGCTCTCTTCGGCGATGAGCATCAGTTGCCTTTAAATCAAAGTCACGTACTCTCTGACTATAATTGGTCATACCTTGCCCGCGAACATCAATGCTACACTTGGACGAACGACGTTCATTAAAACACTTCCTTTCTAAAAATAGCTTAGTCCGCAGAAACTGTCGTCGATTTATTTTGTATCCCGCCCATGCTCCTTTTTTTCTTCATATTTCACGACACTCAAGAACTACGATAAATAAAGAAGAATCCCATCATATTTAGTGCCATTCGTACCTATTTGCGTAATTCGGAAGATTATACTTATTAGGAAAAATTTCATTATTTAATTGTATCGTGGATAAGGCTACTAAATTGCACGTAAGCTTCGATAATGTCGATTAAATCTCTGAGTTTAGCAAATTTACCTAATGATAAATGGATATTTTTTATAAATGTCCTTCTTGAAGATGTTTTTTGTTTGGAATCCTCAGACAAATAAAATACGATAATATTCCAATTATCCCATTATCTCCGAACATAACGGAGTCTGGCTAAGGTTTCAATTGGAGAATTCCTCGAAAACAAATTTTTCCCCTGATTCGAAATTAATAACGTTGCAGAAAGGCTTTCTCGTCAATAACTTTTACGCCGTTACCAGGATTATATTCGATTATTGATTTCGGGTCTGATTAGCGATATTCTCGAATTGATCGTGGATGAGCTCTGATTGATTGTTTGTTCGCCTAATTTCTCATTTGTAACAGATATAACTACGCACCAAAGAGGATGAGAACAATAAATTAGGGGAGCAATACAGGTCGTTCGGGAAGTAATAACATTATGAAAGAACACAAATTAATCAGAATCACCAATTTCGTTGTATATCGATGATTCATTCGCTTCAATTTCGTTTTCTCTTCAATCCGGATAACACAAAGTTAATTTATTCAAATATACAAATGTAACGTATTCAACGAAATGAACATCGAGAAATATCGTGGAAATTAGTAGTCAGTGCTGCGAGGTCACGTATTCCCTTGTCGGTTATTACTTCGCTCCTAGGGGAGACCATTACCATCTGCAGTTTTGTTCCGGTGTGTCACGAGCCAAATAGTTTATTGATTTTCCTTTAAGATGAGATTGTAACACGAGAGTACTAATTTAATTGGTACTGACGGGTTTCTCCATTGAGAAAGTTCTTATCTCATCTCAAAGTTTCTCAACGGACTTATTCTTCGATATTGAACCCTTATTCTCTGATATTGAAACCCTTTCACGCAACACGATACGAAGTGACAAAAATAAATTACATCTATAACATTGCAGGAACATTTATAGATTACCCGGATGTCGATGCGCATAACTTAGTAGATAAGACGAACTACCTTGCGTTTATCAGACAATTCATTTACGCTCAACGCACCGTGAAATATGGTTACACCTTGCAACCCGAAGTATCAAATTTTTTTTCCAGAAAATTGCAATGACAAAGAAATGTGAGGTTGAAATGGTGTTTGTTTTAATTATATAACAACTAAAAATTTTTATAACACTTTTAGGAGTGCAGAAGAAAAATATGTTATGCAACCCACGATTTGTTTTGTTTAGCTCGAATATGGAGAAGAAGTTTGGTTGCTGATCTTGGAGAGAGCTGGTGTTAAATACACGGTATTTAACACTCGGCAAATATATCCTGACCATTGGATTTTGGATGTGGCTGCAGCATTAGCGTCCCATACAGGCGATACCTTGGACACTACAATGCGGTTCTTCGGAAAATGCTTCGTGAGATTCTTCAGCAATCTCGGGTAACAAGAGAATATATTCTTTTTTAATGGAGAGCCAATGTGGACAATTGTATACATTATACCGGCTATGGCAGACGATTGGGAACGAACTTATCGTCGCTTTAACTATTCCGCAGCGGGAAGCCGGAAGCCTCATTTACGAAATATACGGTCGATTTAACCCTCGATAGGGATCCTTACTCCCGACATTGCACCCCTTGGGGCGAAGCATTAATTAAAATGTTGACGCCGATGCTTTAATTCACTAACGGGTCTGAATTGCCTATAATTCGTAGAGAACAACAATTAAAGGCTATTAAACCAGTTGACTTCAGATCGAAACAAGTAGAATCGTTATACAGAGTTCGAGGGTAGAAATGGGTGTAGAAAGCAAATTTATCGCCTGACACATTATAAACGGTTAAAACGTAATTTAATTAAATTTGTATGGCAAATCCCAAAATTGGATACAGAATAGTATTGACATGAATAAAAAGACACACATCCGGCCTGACTCGGTCTGTATACAGGTCGAATGAAATACTGAATTTTTTTCATCATGGGACACTGAAAAATTGAGATGGGAAAAAAGATGAAGGCAAATTTAAAAAAAGGTGATGTAGTTTCCGAGACAGGATAGTCGTTACTCGAAACGACTATGTCCCGGCGGACTTTATGTTACTTGTATTCCGAAACCTCCCTGCTCACAAGTCGTAACGTATTCAAGATGATCTTAGAAGGGGCGATGATGCTGCGTGCTGAGCACATACGGCGAAGAGTTATATAGCTGCGAATAACGAGATTACTATACAATATTTATATACGTATACATAAAAAGAACTTGAATAGTATTACAGATAAAAACGACCGTTTCTTGATTCGATATAGATACGACTGTTCGATAAAAGCGACAGGTAGACACTTTTGTGATTTTCTTCAAAGTGTCGACAACATTCACATGCAAATGAGATTTACGTATCCAAAAATGAAGAGCCCTTCGATGTACATCACTCATGTGGATCCACATGGAGTGGTACTTGTTTATAGAAGTACCAGACAAGGGTTTACTCAATATTTTATGGGTAAGGGTTTATGGGAGGGCATAGAAGATATAAAATAATTGCAGGATATCAATTTCCCAATTTCGATTCTTTAGGTCAGCTTTTCCAAATAGCCGAAGATGTTTATCATACCAGTTTGGATATTAGAGTACTCGAGAGTTCCAACAACATACCTGGTTCTCGAAGTGTCATGGTCAAATTTCGTATTGACTTTGATAACCGAGATTATGTAAGTTACAAAAAAAAGACAACAATTAATCTGGACAAAAGCCGACTGTACTGCAGAAAGTACTAAAAGTTGACAACTCTTGGTCATACAGGTAGCGAAACAAAATCGTATAAAAGTTCCAACTGGCCTCGAGCTTCCGCCGGTATCCTGCTCCCTCTTGCTTCGACTTTTTCCTTTCGGTGCCATCATGAATCGTGACATGAGACTTTTAGGGGTAGGGGAAAAGTTACTACAAGCATGGGGAGGTTTATCGTCCATCCTGAACAAACACGTGGCTGACATCTTCAGGATTCGACGTCCAAAAGGAATTTCCTTCACGTGGGGAACTGTAAGAAAATAAACACTGCTTGCGATTTAATAATCTTTTAGGATATGACGATAAGCCAAATTTACAATTTGCAAACAATGCAGGTAATGTATCTGCACTCGGTGATGTTCGAGCTTGAGTTGATCAGATCGACGGAGAGTCGTCAAGCACCAGAATGCAGCGAAAGTTCAACGAGTATGAGTTCTGGTTTAGATAGAAAAGGAAGTCAGGGTGCTAGAAGTATTTTACTGAAAGGACAAATGAGATACATCGAGGACATCAAGGCAATTGTCTTTCTGTGCAGTCCTCTGTAAGTTTCTGAATATTTTCCAAATTTCAGATAAATTGACGTAATTTCAGATAAATTGACATGACTTGCGAAACGTTATTTTCTTTCACATTTATCACGACAGAATAAATAGCCTGGACGAACTGCCGAACATGGGACTTTACTTAAACGACCTCAATTCACACGGGATGAGTCGCGAGATGGTTCTCGCTGGCTGGCAGCATTGCGGAAGGTAATTAGAAATTAGAAAGTTATCTCGTGCGTCCTTCCTTTTATTTTCCTCGTATTCGGAATAAGAGAGTCAAACTCACGACCTCGATAACCTTTTCATAATCAAGGTTGGAGATGATGTTCGAACGTGCCGAGCAAAGATCCGAAGAGTTGGAAAACAGCTACGCGCTGCTGGATCGTTGGAAAAACAAGAGCGACGAATTGCTGTACTCGATGATTCCTAAAACTGTGGCGGATCGGCTTCGAGCTGGTGCAAGTCCTTTGAGTACATGCGAGGTAAACATCCGGCAATCAACCGATACTCTCTCTAATATAATCAACACGAAATTATTAAAAATCTACATTATTAGTCATTGACCTAAAAAAATACACATTCACTTAACAAATACGTAACAAGTCAGTCGACGCATCTTCAGACAGTTCGAAGTCAGCGAGAACTTATTGCGAGGTAATAGAAAAAACCGAATTGATAAATGAAAATTTGTCAGTCTCATTCACAAAAAATAAACAAAAAAAATATTTTAAATATTCGAATTTCGATCAAATCGTTAGTAAGGCTCATTTTTTCTTTTTTCGCAGTCCTTCGAATCGATAACAGTTCTTTTTTGTGAACTCTGCGACTTTGATTACTCGACTATCGAAGGCGCGATGGATGTCGTTTCTTCCATGAACGCAGTTTTCTCCTGTTTTGATTCTCTCATGGACAAATTCAATGTTTACAAGGTCAGTGATAACAAATTTTGGTTTTATAGTCGGATTTCGATTATTTGTATTATTAACGAATGGTGCGGTGTTATTTTTGAACAGGTGGAAACTGTGGGTCGCGTCTATATGGCTGCGAGCGGTGCTCCGGATAGAACGGACGATCATGCGAAAAACATCGCAGCGGTATCGCTTCAACTTATAAGACGAGTTCGATCTCTGAAATTACCGTCCAGCCTTGATATACAGATTCGCATAGGTGAGCTATTCATCTCGCGCAAGCTTCCAAGTCCTGTAATCTTGGTATCGCGATTCCAGGAATTCACTCGGGACCCGCAGTGGCTGGAGTTGTCGGTATCAAAGTACCAAGATATTGCTTCTTCGGTGACACGGTCAATACAGCATCACGAATGCAAACCACTAGCTTGGTCAGTTGAACACAGATTTACATCATTTTTTTACAGCAAAATATGATGATTAGGGCCCGGAAGTGCGCGAGTTTATAGTGTAGTCTTCAGTTGTTTCCGATTGTTTAACAATGATCGAGTCACGAACTTCCGGACCCTAAGGATGATTGATTTATGGCGATTTTGGTAATTTATTGAGACCGGATATGAGCGATTACGAGATAAAAACAAAAGATCGGTTATAAGATAAAAACAAAATTTATCGATTTTTCACTTCAACATCTTGATCAATTTGTCGCGTTTATATGAATTCTGTGATACTAGAATCAAGCTTTTTTTTTTAAGCCAGGAAAGGTGCACGTATCGCTGGATACGAAGGCACTTCTGCGTGAGGGCTCCTACAGAATGGAAGCCCGAGGTGACGTTTGGGTCAAGGTGAGTGTCGTGAAAGTATATCTCCTGTGCGCATTAAACGATGCGACAGAAACAGCAGGCGAGCTCAGAGAAATCTCAAAACTTTTCTCATCCGCGGTTCTTTGGATTCATTTTTACCGAGACACTTGTGACTTTTTTAAGGGTAAGGGAAACATGGAGACTTTCTGGTTGTACGAGATATATGGAGAAGATGATAGCAAAGAGCTGGCTGACGATCAGGAAATGCACAAGAATGAAAACGAAACAACAGAATCCACAGTTGGCGGTGTTTTGGTAACTTCAGTATAAAAAATATAAATAGTCGAATTACTATTTAAAGCGATCTCAAAAACATGGCATATCATAATAATAATTATTTATTTATTATCGGAACTGTAAATAATGATAAGACATGTATTATGATAGTTATTGTTTGACTAGATACCGATATGTATCCTTTCGAGTACTATAAATGGAATCTTCGATTACTCATCGCCGTTTAAAATATAGAACATCGCACGGAATATTTCATAAAAAAAAAAAACGTGTGCCTTTCATATCGCGCGGCTAGGTAACAAGACATCGGATGATTGATGTCATTTTTTTAATACGTACAAGGCGGAGTATTGTCCAAAGAATATTTTCCAATATATAAATACGCGATAAAAATGTACGTGTCTATTAATAATAGTGCTATGATAAATAAATGATAATTTACAGCGATCAACGAATGACTAACAATAGCAAACAGATTAATAAGTATCCGGTGAATCGATGCGTATCAACAATAGCGCCTTGGACGAACCAGAGTTAAAACAAATAACAAATAAATTAACAGAAATACCATTAACGATGAATGTAACATATTTTCTTTGCGATACTCCTCGAAATTTCGTTTGATTCGGAGTCGGATGTATCTAACAGGTCAGCTGCACTCAGAAAAATTGTGGTTGTAATGACAACTATAAAGTGACAACTATACATTCCGTCCGTTCAACTATTTTTATAATTACGGAAACTATTTTGTCGTTAGGGCAACTATTTTGTGGTTACTGTAGCTATAAAAAATTAATTGCATTAATTCAACATTTCGAGTTGTAACTTTAGAGTTACAAGTACCATTTTTTTCTCTCAGTGTGCCGATGACGCGAATTATTTACAATAGCAAGCGTCCTCCGTATTACGTTCGAGCCAGGTGAGATATCGGTTGACTCTCGTGTAAACACCTGGATACCCAGGAAGCGCGCAGCCTTCGCCCCACGACACTACGCCTATGTTCAACAACATTCACCGAAAATATACTTCTTATCACTTCGAAATCATAAAATTGTCAAACAATCGATGGATAAGGAAAAAAACTCACCGACGATCCGGTGAATATTGTCGACCTCGTTAACCACGTGCAAAGGACCTCCGCTGTCACCCTGAAAATAATTCAGCAAGGTCATGAATATCGTCGACTGATTAGAGTAGAGTGATTAGAGAAATGCCATGGGAAACTTGTGTCACCCGCAGGACTTGGGTTACACTCGATTACCTGACAAGAATCCTTGCCGCCGTTCGGGTAACCAGCGCACAGCATATTATCGGTGATTCGTCTAGCCGGATATCTCGTTGCTCGGCACTCCAAATTTGTCATTATCGGTACACTGACCTCGAGCAACGTATCGGAAGTTGGTCCAGCTTCAGCTGTTGCACCCCAACCAGTCACTACAGCTGCCTTGTCAGCGTACGTTAGTCCTTAAATCGGAAGCTCATTAATTACATTTCTGCTGATATTATAGAAGAAATAAAATGAGTTAAATCGATCAATCAATCAATAATGGAAGAAACTTGTACCTTTCTCGGCCAGGCAAACTGGACGCATGGAACCCTCGAAATTAATAACGCCTCGGAGCTTGACCAGTGCGATATCGTTGTTATAATTGACGGTCGAGTATCCACTGTGCATTGTAAACTCGGCTACATTAAAGTCTTGTGTCTTTGCTTCGTTGTTCGTCGATCTGTCATGATCACCAATGCGAATCACTATTTTACTCATATCGAAGCTGAAAAATAAAAGAATGGTCCATTGAGGTTCCATCATTTGTCGTAAGAAATGTTGATGAATCCTTGAGTTTACCGATCAACGCAATGCGCGGCCGTCAAAACGTAACGAGTGTTGATGACGGTAGCTCCACAATAGAATTTTCCATTATTTATCATCTGTGCCATCCATGGATACTGATTTTTCTTTGTCTCTACTCCACCCACGATTCTACGTTGGGTATTCGTGATACCGCATTCTACAGACGTCAAAGGAAAGGTTCAATCTCCAAAAAAAATTTAAATCAAATCTTATGAAGAAAAATATTATCGTGACTGAAATATCAACTGACGGCACGAAGGACAAACGTTTGGTTTTTCAGGCTCTGGAAAAGGGGTCGTGGTTGGAGGTCTTTGTCCCAAAATCTGCAGAAACCACTCCAGAAATGTCTTGTCAACCGACGAACTAAAAGCTTCGGTAGTCACATTAGCCTTGACATTTTCTCGAATCTTTGTACCCGGTTCCATCTGTAATCACAGGCTTATTGTTGTACTCAAGTTCAGCCTGAGTGACGCGATTCCATCGTACACTTTAACGGTCAGGGACAAGCTGATTAAGGGACGACATCGAATACAGACAAAGACCAGAAATTACTCTTTGTCACTTTTTAACTGTGCAAACAATTGTAAGGACACTCTGAATGTGAAATAGATAATGTCTATCTGTTTCCACGTTGAACTTTTTTAGCGACATTGAAACTTTATAATAGCAGTTCTATTGACTAAACTAGAAGAAACTGATTGACTCGATGACGAGCTATAGATTAGCACCCTTTCGTTATCTATAATTATCATACTTACCGCACCATAAATTCGAACTTCGGTAAACGAAACGGTGACGAATACACCGACAATGAACGAGGTAAAATGCATCGTGGGGGAAGATGCGTAAATAACAGCACGCGAGAAGAATTGGACGAAATTTCGTAAAGATTATTTTGTTATTTTATTCCCAGCGCGGAGGACGGACGTGCCGGACTGCAACTTATCGATACGGCGGACACTTTCACACAGGCCTTCCTCACCTGTGCCACATCTTTATTTATACGGAATAGTGGACGAACGAGTACTCTCAAGTGAAAATTTAGGCTAGCAGTATGTTAATTCAGCGGGGCAACGAACATGTATATATACATGTATATATATCGTATGGACGATCGGTCGGTTTTGGTTCTTCCGTCGATCGGTATACTCGGATACACCTGTTACCTGTGACGACTCTTCTGGCACATCGTTACTCCTCCGAAGACTTGTAACAAATTTCCCCTCTACCGCGACTTTTCATCGTCATCAATGCCATCACCTTCCTTAATCTCTGATAACTATGTTTAATCGGGGGGGACCCTAAAGTTTTATCACCCAATTTATAATGTCTGTCACGTGTACAATCTGCCAAATGTTCAATCACCTATACGGGTAACGTTCGTCGTACTGCAAGATGATCAGGGAATGATCAGGAAATTTTCCATAATCGAAAAATCCATTTTTCGTTCACATTTTATTTTGTTCACTTTCTCCCAAGTTATGGAATTATTATTATATGGAAATTTCTTTTTTTTGTTAAAGCTTTATTAGTAAAGAAAAATGCAAAAACAAATATGTTGGCTAACATTATTTTCATCGAGATTCGAAGAAATGATTCTGGAACGTTCCGTATATGGTATAAGGAGATGGCCGATATAATAAGGAGCTTAATATATCGGTCGCCCGCTCATGGGAAGAAATATAGCGTTCATCAATTACCGGTTTTGGTGATGCGGTCGAGGAAAGAGAATTTGCACGAGGCCTCTGATAGAACAGATCAGGCATTTGGTTACGCGTGAAACGTGAATGAGAATTCAGGAACGATCACGAGACCTAATTTATCTTCCTCGTGGCTCTTCGTATTTTTCCATAAAGTATTTCATTGAGTTGCTTCCGGGGATTCGTTACACAGACGGAGCTAAAAAAAAAATATTTACGAAAAATCAGCATATTTTTGCAATATAACTATAAATGAAAGAAATACTTAACGACGCTTATAATTTTACATGAAAATTTGAATCGGATCAAACACTTTTTTCATATTTATTCTGATCGATTCTATACAAATTTTGATATACAGTAATCCGTCGGTATCCGCGGATCTGCGAGTTCTGCGGATACTTTTTCTGGCATTTTTATTTTTTACCTTTTAATTTTTGTTCAACAATCGAAATTCTTTTTCATAACTTCATAGTAATTAAAATAAATAAAATTAATCAAAATAAGGTAATTTTTGTTCCAATGGAGATCGATAATAATGTAAAACAAATATGGAAATCAGAAAAATGTTAGTCTTCCATGATACGCATCTCCTTCTACATTACCCAAGAAATGTGCACGATTTTGCGGGATTCGGACGATCACTGATGCATTATAAAGAAATTCAGAGGGGCTTATCACAAATGCCAAACAAAGATATTCGATTTTTTTTTATAAAAGAGTAGATCGTGTCACTTAAGGAAAGCGTGGTATACAATATGAATGATGTTTACAGGCCTTATAGGGCTGTAATCGTTTTGAGTCGTGACCTTGTTCTTATCTGAATCTGTACGAATGTATATGCAATTGATTTTTCTATCGCAATTGATAAGAAAATTAGTATTCAATATCAATACGAAGCAATATGAAACATTGCGATAGGTTTTATAAAGATGCAATCGATACCTATCGTGATCTACTTTCCATCTGAATATATAAGAGTTTATTTGCAATTTATTTTTCTATCCTAATTAAGGTGAGGTGACAGAGACTCTGTCGATAATAAAAACTGTAACTAAATTTTCTAATTGCGCATTGACTTTTCAGAAAAAAGCAAAGCTTTAAGTAATACCCTGATCTCCTCTGCATTATCTAAAACTTTACTTTTTCCTGAAAAGTCAATGCGGAATGAGAAAATTTATCCATTCGATAGAAACCCATTATAAACGATTTGAGTCCAATCTGTACTGGAGTATTGAAAACGATAGGATTTCTATATGAAATATGAGATAACCAATCTAAAATTTACGAACCAAAAACACGATTCAATTTGATAGATAATTTTTCCTATCGTAATCTATCGGGTTTTTTAAGCAGGGAAAGGTACGGAGCAACCTGTTTTCTGTCGGAGTATGCACATCGAGGGGACTCGAAGTGAGGTTCACGAGTGACAAAGTGGATCTGATAGACGAAGACGAGATCGTTGCGACCGGAGTGAAACAGTCTAACGACATTTACAGAATGTTTTTCCGCGCAAGAGACTCGTAATATAGGCGAAGCGAACCTGTCAGCAACAAGCCTAAAAATATGGCATGAACGTTTAGGACACTTGCACAAGCGAGCACTGTGCGATCTAGTTGGAAAAGAGCTTGTAAAAGGAGTGAAAATCACCAAAGAGAGCGACTTTTTTTGCGATGCGTGTCAACTTGGGAAGGCACACAGATTACCTTTCAAAACGGCCGGTAAGGAAGTAAACACACGACCGGGCGAGCTGGTACATAGTGACGTATGTGGGCCGATGTCTGAGATGTCCTCAGGTGGCGCTCGATACTTCGTGACCTTCATCGACGACGCGTCCGGCTTCCGTCACGTATATTTCTTGAAGCACAAGTCCGATGTGATCGAGCGCTTCAAGGAATACGAGAGGCTGGTCGCCAACAAATTCGGGAGGCCGATAAGGGTGCTGCGCTCCGACAACGGCCGCGAATACGTCAACGAGAAGATGCGGCAGCTCTTGTCATCACGTGGCATCAGCTTCGAACCAAGCGCGCCGTACACGCCGGAACAAAACGGCAAATCCGAGAGAGACAACCGCACGATTGTCGAGTGCGCGCGCACCATGCTGAAAGCGAAGGACTTACCGACGTCGCTGTGGGCGGAAGCGGTAAATACAACCGTATACATACAGAACAGAGTGCTATCATCGGAAAGAAGAGGTAAGAAAACTCCCTTCAAAATCTGGACGGGAGGAAAGCCCGATCTGATCATGCGAGGGTATTCGGGTCCGAAGCGTTCGTACATGTACCCAAGAACCTTACAAAGAAATTCGACGCGAGATCGAAAAAGGTACTGTTCGTGGGGTATGAGGAGAACTCCAACAATTACAGAGTGTTCAACCCAACGACCAAAAACGTTACAGTGTCGAGAAACGTGGTGTTCCGCGAGAGAGGCGGTCAAAGCGAGCCATCGGCAGCCGATAACGAGGGCAACGAGCTGACGTTCTCGGACGGGGGATCCGATGTCAACGACGAGGAGCCCGGACGAAGAAACCCAGCGCGGAGAGGGGCAGTGGAGCCAGCGGTCGGTAACGTGCCAGCGGGACAGGCAGTCAATGATGTGCGGGAACAACCTGCGGTCGGTAACAACATGCTCATCGGACCTGCAGTCGGTAACAACATGCTCATCGGACCTGCAGCCGGTAACATAGCGGCTGAGCCTGCAGTCGGTAATATGCCAATCGAACCTGCAGTCGGTAACCTACCAGCAGCGCCTGCAGTCGGTAACAGGGAAATCGAAGCCTCCGAGAACGCCGAGCAACGGGCGCCGCTCGTGCAACCTCGTCGGCTACGAGAACGCGCGACGCTGCGACGACCATCGAGATACGACGAAGAGTACGAGCTGTACCTGGCGGAGTACGAAGCCCCCGCGAACTTCAAACAAGCCGTCAGCGGAGAAGACTCATCTAAGTGGATCGAGGCGATCCACGAGGAACTGGAGGCTCACAAGAAAAACAACACGTGGACCGTCGTTCCGAAGAAAGCTAAAAAGAAGACTATAGACTCGAAATGGGTCTTCAAGAAGCTGAGAGACACAACGGGACACGTGTACCGATACAAAGCCCGCCTGTGTGCACGAGGCTTTCAACAGAGGGAAGGAATCGATTACATCGAGACGTTCTCCCCGGTGGTTCGGTACGATTCCATCCGCGTGCTTTTGGCACTCATCGCCCACGAAGACTTCGAGCTCATACAGTTCGACGTGAAGACCGCGTTCCTATATGGAAACCTGGACGAAGAAATCCACATGGAGATCCCCGAGGGACTCTGCGACGATGAACGTGCGGACAAGAACGCGAGTGTAGTATGCCGACTGAACAAGTCTCTTTACGGTCTAAAGCAGGCACCCCGGTGCTGGAACCGCAAATTCAGCGGCTTCTTAAAACAATTTAATTTTAAGGAAATAAGTGCGGACAAGTGCATTTACACGGGGCAATACGAAGGAACGAGCGTGCATCTCGCACTATTCGTAGACGACGGCCTCATCGCGTGTAGGTCCAAGGAAATTCTCGGTCAAATAACGGCGCTGTTAAGCCGAGAATTCGAAATCACCCTGAGCGATGGAAGCTGTTTTGTTGGAATGCAGATAGTCCGGGACCGCGAAGGAAAAACGGTGCTTATCCACCAAAGCGCGTACGTGAGTCGTATCCTTGAGAGATTCGGTATGAACGAGGAGAAGGCCCTAAGCGTGCCGGCTGATCCCCACACAACTCTACTTCCGATAGAAGCAGCCGAGAGTGTGTGCGATGTACCCTACGAGGTAAGTAAGTTCCTCAAAAGACACGATCCTAGTCATTGGCGAGCACTCAAACGAATCTTCGCCTACCTAGTCGGTACAATAGGTTTAGGGATCGAGTACAGAAGCGGCGGAAGCGTAGCTAGGCTGGTCGGCTTCTCTGACGCGGATTATGCGGGAGACCCTGGAACGCGAAGATCAACAACCGGCTACCTTTTCAGCCTCGCAGGTGGACCGATTACATGGTCATCCCGACGCCAGAAAATGGTAACTCTGAGCACAACAGAGTCAGAGTATGTTGCCGCGTCGTCCGCTGCAAAAGAGGCAGCATGGCTCCGAAACCTGCTGGACGAAATTGGATATCGGTGTGACGGGGCTACAACGTTGCACGTAGACAACCAGAGCGCCATAAAGTTGGCAAGGAATCCCGAGTTTCATCAGCGGACTAAACACATCGACGTCCGGTATCATCACATACGCGAGATGCTAGAGAGCGCCGAAATTCAAATCGAATACATCGCCTCAGAAAATCAGCTAGCGGACATTTTAACGAAAGCGATACCTAGAGAAAATTTCAGGCGTTTACGAGAGAGTTTATGTGTGTGTGTGTGGACAAACACGTAAGCGGCGGAAGTGTTGAGTAAGCTTAACGCGTTCGTCACCAACCCACGCGCGCGCAACTAGCGCCTTGCGAGCATGTGCGCCCTCACGTGCCCAGAAACCCGGTTCTCGCGACTAGTCTTACACGAACTGCGACAACGAATGTACAGACGGTCATTTGCTCATTAAACTACTTTTCTTTTGTCTACTAGCTCGTATATTTTCTCGCACAACCTTGCATTCCGCTCTCCTGTCCTCACCCGAGCCAGGTCGTACAAGATTCCAGTCGAATCGAACAGATTCAACACCAGTCTTTATCCCACCAGATCTCACCATGTTGATCAAACTTGGGTATATCCATATTATACAACGGTGCTTCGAACGGATGGATTTAAATTACCCATGTGTATACACCAAATTAAAAAATTTGAGAAGCTCAATAACATCTCGGTGAATGTTCTCTGGTTGGATAATGATGAACGGAAAAAAATGGAGTGTCTACCTCTCAGTGTCACTACAATGAAGCGTGATCATCATGTAAATTTATTGTTGATACCAGCTGCCAACGGAAAACCACCATCATTTCACTTCGTCTCAATACATAATTTATCGAGACTCGTGGGAGCACAATTGAGCAAAAAGAAATGTAGAAAGGAAATTTGTGACAGGTAATGTATTTGTATACCATTCATTTTAATGAAT
>JABMBT010054085.1:0-12191 GCA_018906895.1 Odontocolon sp. PSUC_FEM 10030002
TTGAAACAAAAATTTCATAAAACTTTTCGTTTGTTTTTTATTATTCCTTAAAAATCTCATCTCGAGCCGCATTTTCCTCCTAAGCTTAGATATGTTTATATATCGTTTTACCCGATTGTTAAAAAACTTTTGAGCAAAACTTTCTACATTTGAAAATCGCGAATTGCCAAAAAAAATCCCAAAAAAAAGAAAATAAAACGATTTCTCAGCATGACAAAAATGATTTCTCATATTTTTCTCCGGGGAGAATAAAAATGATATTAAAATTCACGATCTTTATTTTTCTTTTTTCAGCACGCGGGAGAAATCGCGTAAACAAATTTGCTCTTCGACGTTCGAAAACGCGGATGACATATACATATTTTTACTTTTGTGTCCATGCACTATTTTTTTGTTTATTTATTAATTCTTCTTATTTTTTTTATCCGATAAATCAACATCCTTTCGAAATTTCTTCTTCGCGTAATCGCGAATACAACGAAGAAGATGAAGAAGACTTAACAAATTTATATCCGTTTTATGATCACAGTCGATGTAAAATGTATACACAGAAATGTGGTGTTCGTTAAAGTCTGATTTTTACCTTCGTTTCTTCGCCTGAGATCAGTTTCAATCTTCAGCCTCTGAAAAAATTCTGCATTTCGTCCTTTTTGGCTGATTTCACCGATAAAATCGTTTTCCAGCAGTTCATTATAAAAAAAAACAAAAAAAAACGTTTTGGATCTGGAATTTCCAAAAATCACTCACATGTTTATTTTTTTTCGAAATGTTTATCTCAAAAGAATTTTTATCGATTTTTCCAAAAATCGATCATCGATTAATTCGACCGATCGAATCTTCGTAGCAGGAATTGGAAGAACATATGGTATAACATTTCTGATACTTCGAATCGCCCAACGGAGATCATTAATTTGTTTTTTTTGATCTCCATTTTTTAATCACTTTAGGCCGATTCCGATTTTTTTAGATTTGTTTCGATTTTTTTTCTTTTAGTGTCAGAGAATAAATTTCGCGATGCAGGAATATTCGAGGCCCTTTGAGTCCTGTTTCCATGGACGATAATGACGACGACGACGACGACGACGGGGCTAGGCGATGCGTTGGGGTGACAACGACAGGAGCGGAACGCTCGCAGGGCCTTCCCCGTCGAGCGAGCGTCATACAGGCGTCTCAAAAGTCACCTGAAACAGTAAAGAAAAAAAAGAAACCAAAAAAAAAAAAAATTTAGACATTTTTTTTTTAGGGGTGAATTTGGGGATTTTTTTTTTTGGCGGAAAAAGAACAAGGGAGGTCACGAAATGAGAACGAGACAAGCTCGAGGGTTGCAAGAGAGACGTCAGAAGAGTGATAAACGTACAACTCGAGTGGAGTCGTAGACTGAGGGTCGAGTGCGAGATGCTCTTGTTAAGGGTGGAGGGTCTCGTAGGGAACATTTCTTCTTACTACTGGTTAGTTTTTTTTTCCGATGGTTAGATACGAAAAATAACATTTTTTTATTAGATATGACCAAAAAAACAAATGCTGAATAAATAAAAGAGATTCCTAGTTTTTGATAGTTGAATACGTACTTCTCTGGTAGTCTTTTTCGAACGTTTCCTCTCGAGTTTTGGTGTCTGTGGCAAAAGCGTATAGTCACCCCCTGTACCCCCTCCACTTCTCTGTCTCGCAACGGGGGTGTGAGTAGCCGTTGGGACCCGCGGGGGTGGGGAGAATGTGACACCCTGCGGTAGAAGGGTGTACCCGAGATTCTGTGACGGTACGAAGGGCGAATTCGGTGGAAAGTGATTAGCAACCACCGGTGCCCAGTACTGGTGAGAGTATCGGGCTGGTGAACTTCCTGAATGGCCAATCAGTCCGACACCAACGCGAACGATTACGAGTGTCACAGGTTACAAATTGATAGAAGTTGTAATTCAATTTAGTGTCATATAGATGCAAAATACAGTAAAGCGTCCATTTTCATTTTTAAGATCATTTGAATTTTTTTTTTTGGTTACATTTTAGTGGGAATTTTTCATCTTTTGTTGATACCGATTTTATCGATTTCCATCATCGACGCTTTTCTGTAAGATTTTTTTGTTTAAGGTTGCTCACTGTCACTTCGAGGATTGCTGTGCCTTCGCTGCTGTTTCCAGGTTGATGATCTCACTCTTCCAGCAGTCTCGGTGTTGACGGCATCGACGCTGAGACTCCTGGCTACACCTTTGTAGGGATTCGTTTCAGCATTCTCACTGGCTGCGGCGACACCGGCAAGTTGTTCGTTAAGGGCGTACAACTTGGACGTGATGTCTTTGCCGATGAGGGTATTCAGAACAACCTTCAGAAGAGGCCTGTGTCTTAACACCCTCATAAGCTTCATTCTCGTCCAACATATGTAAGTGCTTGATTCCTCAGCACGAATGGTAACCTGGAAGACGTCGTCGAGATTCTCGTGGGTCGCTTCCCACTCGGGTGAATCCACAAATTGGTACGATCTAACGTAATGAAGATGCGTACCATCGCACGTTACTTTAAGCCTGTTCAGAACAGAGTAAGAAAAATGGTCTTCCTAGTCTCGTAGCTCGGAATTGGAAGTTACACATCAATCTAGTGGATCTCCCGAGGTTGAATTTGGACCTCCGGAAGGTTTTTTGTGGTGACGTCTAACTATTAAGATTTAACTGGCCTATTTGGATTCTGAAAGTATATCTTTTTTCTATGAATTGCCAGATCCCAATTGTCTATGACAATGGTCTATTGATAAACAGAGCTGCTAATTGCAATGTGAAGCCTAGGCATCCAGTTGGGTGATGGAAAATTTGAAAAAACGGGACACCAATCATCAAATTATCATCTGTTTTTAAATTTTTCTGATAGGGATTGCCCAAATTTAAACTGACGATAACATAAAAATATCTACAGGATTCATCGAACTAACTTGCCACGCAGTAGAATGGAGAGCCTCTCATCGGCAGATGTGACGCCCTCCGTTGCATAAGTTTGTCCAGGATCAAGCTTTAGTATCCTAGCTTCTTTGGCGAGTTCCTGAAAGTGTTTCTTGCTGACCCGATAAGGCTTGAAGAGCTTGAGATAGAGTTCGGCGAGTTCGGGACTCAGAGCCGGTGGCAGGAAGCGGCAGGCCAATATCAACGAGTGTATGCCGTTGAGTAGACCCAGGGTTAGACACCAGAGCATCGCGTCGAGAGCACAAATCGTTATACCGGCCCAAAGTGCAGCGAGCATGAAGCCCGCTGTGAGGAAAGTGCGTAGAGCGAGTACCGAGGCCTTGAACGACCTTGGCACGAGAAAGGCTGCGGCGAAGAAGAGATTGGCAGCCTGGTTTTATGAAGATGGCCCATGTAGAAAAAGATAATCAACCATTTTATAGAAATTAATAACAAACCAAGCCACATTGCACCTCGAAATAACATTCCAAAAAGAAAAAAAAGCCTAAAAACAAGCTTCCGTTTCACTGAAACCCAAAAAGCACACCATATCTAAAGTTAAAACGATTTTTCGTCCGTTTCGGAACATCTGCAGTTTGTACCAAATGGCATTGCTATGGTCGACGATAATACGAAGCTGGAACAAGTAATCCAACTAATTCAAGTAATCCAACTAAGCGGTAAAGCGAGACGAGTGAACCGAGCTGGAGTCGTATGACCTAACCACACACCCTGTTCAGGGGTTAAAGTGCGGTCAAAGGTGGGTCATGGTAGGATGTTGATGCGTACATATGCGTGCGGGAAGTTAAATTAGTGCTTGGTTGCGTGCTAGCGTTTACTGTTGAGGTATACATGTTTGTAGTTTAACTATACAAAGCTTCACCTGGAAGAGCTTGTGCTGGGCGGCTTCCCACTCGTCGCAATAGCCACCTGGTGGCAGCACCGTTGCGTTTAGTCTCTCGGTTACGTTGCTCGCTTCGGTGCTGTTCCAGACGTCGATCCAAAGTTCAGTATAGTTTAGATCGTCGAGAGTATAACCACCGAGATTCACGAGACCGCTATAGTTGAAGCTGTAACCTTCGGTCGGATAAGTTACAGATACCGAGGATCCGTCAAAAGGCGTCGACGTTGTACTCGATAGAAGGCTGCTCGCGGACGTGGGAGCGTCGGTCGTATTTGCCATCTTTCGTCGCTGCCGCGTGGTACGGGCCATCACCTGCTTCTTCGCCTATGCAACAAAACAGAAAAGACATTCCAGTAGAATCATTTTTCTAATTTTTCTGACGATGTTTCCAGGATTTCATTCATAGACAGCAATCGATGACCTAGGAAAAAATTTCCATGGAAATGATGTTGAGAACCATAACTATGGTGCCCGCCCATACTGCGGTTACCATTAGCATAGTTATAAAATTCAAGTACCAGCCTCGTACGTGGTAAGCTGTAATTTTAGAGTTTCATTCATTGGGATATTTTCCATTATTTATTCACCTATTCAGATACATCCCCTTGAAGAATCCCCTGGAGTTCTTCAAGGCGAATGCAAATTGTGAACTTCCGGCCAGCGGGAATTTCACGTGCCAGTTCATCATAGTGGATGGTTTGCGAAAGCAGTGGCAATCTTTATAACGCTCGATTTACTTACAGAAGGAGAGTTGGAGCGATCGGCTCGTCGAGCACGTTTGCCGAAGCTTTCTTCGTACTATTATCGAGAACAGACCTAATGGTGTTCCAATCAGAGCGCATTGTCAACTTGACGATCCTAAAACGAGTGACTAAATCGGTGGGGGATGAAGCTCTTCAGATTGCTGGACAACTAGTAAAAGCTTTTTCCGTCCAGGGACCAATAAAAAGCGTCTGGATCAGAAGCAAGCTTAATGATATTCAAAAGATGTTCTCCAGCGACAAAAAGAAAGCGAACATTTTCGTCCAAAAAGAAAAAAAAAAGAAAATGAGACAATAATTATAAGTGGTCCCAATTGCTGGAAGTGACATCAGGGGTTTTTGCTATAAATGTCCTTGCTATTATGGCTGGAGAAAATGATCATCAGCATCTGAAAGTTCTCCACCGATTTTCTCATCTTCACCAATTTCAACCAAAGTTATAGATTCTGGTACTTGCCACGACGAACCAGAACTCACGTTCGTGGTTCACTTTTCCTATCTCTCCTACGAAAACTTCTCCAGCGAAGCTCCTAGACTCTCCAGGAATTTTTCCGATAGTCATCGCAGCAAGCATTTTAAGAACTCAAAGATTGCCTCTACGTAACTTAAGACTTACGTCACATTCCTTTTGGTCCTCTGTATAAATCCCAGAGTTTGATGTAAAAAGTTTCGTCTGATCACAGCTTCTTCTTTCGGTGGTGTCTTTTCTTTTCATTCCAGACATCACGTCACCATCGAAACGTTGAGACAGATCGATTTTCGAAAGTCTCTTAAAAGTTGGAAGAAGCAAAGAAGAACGACCGAACGAACAGACAAATGCGAATGGACCAAACGCAACTTCAGCCACAGTTACTTTAGGGTAATGGCCTGGAGCAGCTGGAAGGTACTCTGTTACGTTTTCCCTTCTACCACTCGTTCTGTGTAATTTCACCGGGTGATCCATGAACTCTGGAAGCTCGAACCAGGCTCATGGGTTTCCCTCTCGAGAGCCTCTGACAAGATTTGGGAGCGCCCGTGCAATTTCAAATCGACCACTCTCGCCACAGCATCATTAAGACCATCACAGGGAGCTGACGTATGTAGCCACATCGATGCAACGTTGGAGGGTGTATTGGACGTGCGGTAAAGCCAATTTACATGAGATACACATGCGGTTTGGTACAACCGTATGTCGAAAAATCAGCGTAGGAATTGAGGGAGATCTATATTGACATCGATGCTGCAAATTTATGACGAGCCAATTTCAGGGTACTTGCTGAATTGACTGATGACAGAGGACTTGAAATTAATGATGTGTTGGAATCATTTTTTGAGGCAGTTTTACTGATGACATTTATTTGGAATGATCTGTCACGATGCTCCAAATTTGTGAAATTTTGAGACCATTGGCTCATGGCAAAAAATGATAAATGGATGATGGGCGTCTCAATGAGAGAAACGAAATGAGAAACAGATCTTCCAGCACCTTATTTTATAGATAAAGGTCGATGAAACTGCTGCCCTTTATTGGATGCCCGAAGGAAAATTTGCCTTTCTTTCATCGTCGTTGCAGCAGTATCGTAGCTTAGAGTCTTTTTCTTTCGCAACGTTGAAGACGACGTCGATGAAATTGGGTGCAGTGGATAAGACTGTACCGAAGGGTTTTGTGCGCTCTTCCGGGACCTTTCGATACATCCTCTCTGTGATCAGCCAACGGGAAGATAACCTCTCCATTTTCTCAGCAGCTTTTGTTAGCTATATGAGATGCTTGTTTCCTTTCGTCGTATTCTTAAAAAATCGTGAAAAATTCAAGTTTTTTGGGTTTTTTAAATAGATCTCTTCAGACTTTGAAAAAAAAAACTGTACGTTATACAAACACTTTGTCAATCACGAAAAATACAAATTCGATATTGGACCGCCCGAAATAATTCAGAAATCGATTTATTTTCTTAACTTTCCAAAATTTTGATCACTCGGGGGTAAACATTTTTTTTACTTTAACGAAGTGTTTACATTGTTTTTCATCTGAAATTTTCTCAAAATCAGAACGAATATGTGATAAAAATCGATTTTCTTTTACTTTCAGAAAAAGAGAAATCTAGACCACTCAAAGTGCGCTACTACACATAAAACATCCCTCTTTTCGTTGAACCGCCATAATTAAATGTTTCATAACTTCTCTAAAAGTAGAAATGTTAAAACGAAGTTCCTTTGTCTTTTTTTTTTAAGTTCCTCTCCAAGACCCTGCAGAGGACCCTCGACCCAACAAACTATTTCATACCTTCAAAACCCTAGTAATTAGGAGTCTCCTAAGAAAGCGATGAACTGTGACTAAGTTAGTCACACTTCTTGCTACTTTTTCTCCTCTATCACTTTTTCCACTCTTTTACGAACATTATACCATTCCTGTGCTGTCACTATTTTTCTTACTCCCCAGAAACAGCCACCAGTGCAAAACTTTTTCCTTTTTTCTTCGGTCTCGCCTTTTCTGAACCCAAATGTCGCAGTCTGTAACACAGTATAGTGTGACTGATGAAACAGGGAGAGACAAAGTACCGGAAGTTTATCCTGTATCATTGCTGCTGTTGCTGTTCGAGGGTGAAGAAGGTTTTTCCTTATCCTATCAAGAGCCAAAACTTTTCGTCCTGTCTCTCTCTTTCTATCTCGTTCTTGCTTTAGCTCAAGCTGTTTTGTTGGGTGCGATAGACTAGGAACCTAGAAGAAGGAAAAGGGGCCAGCGATGCGCTATCGCTGTATTAGCGAGGTCGAGGTAGCAAGGGCTGCGTGACTCGAACACGTCCAGCTGGCTCTTTCAATGTGCTCGAAGGTCCTTCGTGGATATTCCTGCAAAGCTTGTTTTGCCTCATTTCGCCAGTTTCTCAAACACATCAGTTCGAAGGTCTTTCGAAATATATTCTTGTCTATCCTCATTCACCCTTCTTTCAACCTACATAGACTTTAGGATCGAGTAAGGTCGTTGTGCTATGATTGGATACGTCTTGACGGTTTTTAGGTTCCATCTAAAACAAGGTGTAGGTTTTGGAAGGGATTGGTGGTGATGATTTATATGATGAATAGCAATCAAAAGCTAAGGATTTGGACCAGCTTGGAGCAAGGCTTACAACATCCAATTTTGGTCCAATTTAACGTGCAACAAAGAGTTTATTAAGCTTTCCAAAGCTGATGAAGCGAAGCAGGCATTGATAATTCCTCATAGAATGGTCCATGAACCACTTTGCATAAAAAGTGATGCTGTAGTGTAGGATGACTGGCAGATTTTATCTGTTCTTTGTTTTAAAAGGGATTGGTGGTGATAATTAATATGATGAATAGCAATCAAAAGCTAAGGATTTGGATCAGCTTGGAGCAAAGCATACAAAATACAATTTTGGACCAATTTAATGTGCAACAAAGAGTTTATTAAGCTTTCCAAAGCTGATGAAGCGAAACTGGCATTGATAATTCCTCATAGAATGGTCCATGAACCACTTTACATAAAAAGTGATGCTGTAATAACATCCGACTACATGATTCGCATTATTTTTTCTTCTAGTAACCAACTGAGTCTCTGAGCTATGTATACATGTTTTCTATCGTTTTTCCCGTTTAATATCACTCCCTGAAAAAGATGGATAAAATAGAAAAGTGGTACGAGAACCGGAAACTGGAAGCAGAGGATTTAGAGCAAGTGTGTCGCGTAAGCGGCTTCCTGTCGAGAATCTTCTTTAGCTTCCTCTTCTCCACTTTATCACCGGGTACCTTTTCTCCTTGTGGAATATACAAAAATGTATACGCCTATCAAGTCAGCGATGCGACACGAATGTCGTCAGAAATCGTCGAAGAAATCGTCATAAAGTCTTTGAAATCTTCTTCGTGCAAATGCTTTTTTAACATTTGTGACTTCCGTTCGTGGCAACATTACATTTTTCAGTCTCGATTCTACGACCAATATGATCGCAACGACTTTTTAAGATTATTCCTGTTCGGTATCATAAAATTTCGTCGAAATACAGCGAACCCCGAAACACGCTTCCGGTTACGAGATGTTCGAGCGAAAATCCTCTCGACCTCAATGAATAATTGGTCGTCCGAGAACGATGGCACATAAAATTTCCTGGAGAATACGTAATGCGCCAAGTTTATTAACATCATCTCTTGGAATATACATCCGGGTGAGTATCGTTGCTGGCACTTCTATATCTCACTCTGTTTTCACTCTGTTTCCATCCTTTTGCTCTTCATCTCGTTTATTTACGAGATCTCGTTACACGAAACGGCTTTAACGAGAGATCGTAGCATAAATCCTTTAACAAATACAACATGTCATCGATTATGTCACTACCTACTAAATTAGGACAGGATGGTGGTCCTAACGCATTTCGTGTTTGGAGGGTTAAACGAGGGTTAAAATTTAGCGTCAATTTTATAAGAATTAATTTTATGGATTTTGAACAACTTGACATCGATTATGTCACTTTCCACCGAATTAGGACAGCATCCTGGTCCTAACACATTTCGTGTTTGGAGGGTTAAACGAGGGTTAAAATTTAGGGTCAATTTCATAAAAATTAATTTTGTGGATTTTGAACAACATTCGTGATTATTAGTGACGCGTCATTGAGAAATTAACAACCCTTGCTGATAAGGTGCGTGCTGTTAGAATTTACTTTCGACATCGAAGCAGCTGAGACCTCGACCCAGGAAGGTCGATCGATTATTTTAGACAAGGCGTGATGATGAGAAATTTTTAAAGAGAGTTATGGATTGATATGAAAAGGGTTGTTTGTATCGTAAAAATTATAGGGGTATGTTCTTGGATTCTTTGGGGCTCGTTCGTTGATGGCTTGAGCGAATAATCGAACGGATAGAGTTCTTAACGAGTTTCCGGACCGATTACTCTGCAATCTCGTACAGGACGTGATACGATTGGGCGAAAGGAAGTCGAAGTCTCCCGGAAATATTGCGGTGAGATCGACTTGAAACATCGAATTACTTCGTAGGAATTGATCTATTTTTTTTTTTTTTTTTTAATCTGTTTTTAGAATTTAGCAAGCAATTTTTGTTCGATAAATTTATCGATAAGTATAACTTATGAGGGACCAGAGAATTGAGGTTGGTGTCCTGCTACGATATTATATGGGAGATAAATTCTGCCTTCAGGGATTTGTTGGATAACGGAGGGTTGTTCGAAATGTCAAGAAAATGTTAATAGTTCATATTTAGACCTACAAGCTTATCTTTGTAAGATTATACGTATAACATAAGCCTTAAGGACAGTCCTTGAACATTGAATGAATTAGAATCAGATGTTGGGTATATCTCTAGCAGATGTTATCATGGCTCGGAATAGGGATAGAATGATTCCCATATTACCGTGATCGATGGTCTAAATCGAATCCTAAGCCTACTCATCCCAGTGATAAGTGGTCTCCTTAAGTTTCTTATTGGATTCTTCCACCTATTCGATTTTCGTTGGAACATCGAATAGTACTCCATCACGTGTAATCACAAGGTCGTATGATCAGCTTGATGGATTCATCAATAATTTTAGACCCTCTAATCAGCATGATAAGAGGTATCTTGGTTCCTTTTTTTTTCAAATTGTTCAATCTCTTCAACTTTTGCTCATTCAGCTAATTCTTTCAACCTGTTCAAATTATTCAATTGAACTTCCTCACGAAACGTAATCGATTTATTATGATCAATTTGATGGATTCATCAATAATTTTTGATCTGCTAAGCATGATAAGTTGTATCTAGATTTGTTTTTCTTTTTTTTTCAATTCTTCATTCTCTTTAACATTTGATCATTCGGCTAATCCCTTTAAACTGTTCAATTAGAACATCAAATCATCCTTCCTGATAATAAACAATCATAACCACTAATCATAATTTCTATCATAAATTAAACCTGCTATCATTTGAACTTCTTCATTAAATTCTATCATACAACTTCTATCATGAATTCAATGCCATTACAACCATCAAACTTCCAAATGACGTGTACCCAACTAAAGTATAAAATGACCCTCGCAAATTTAATTGACATGGACAATATTATGAAACAACGATTCTCTATCGACTTCGTCAATTATTCCAGATCAACGAAAATTCTCGTTATCAGTCACCTAATCAATCGACATGATTCATACTCCACCTACAACCTGAACATAACGAACGTATAAAACAACGTATGCACAGATCCATCTAATTGGGTTGAATCTATTAAACTGTCCCCTGCCTATAAATGCATAGAATCGTTTCGAGTTTCTGTTACTGCGAGGTTTCTGTAACGAGGATTCTCTCAATGTTCACGTTGACTCTAAAGCAATTTGCATTCATTTGTAACACGGTAACTGCAATAAATATTCTCTCGTGCATCGAGACAATCAAGTCAGTCTGTAGGCAATTCGAGAATTCCGAGGCAATTATCCAAAAAGGAGCTAACTTGAATTAAATTGTAAAATAGGGAGTGACCATCGGTTAGTCTGATTATAGATAAAATGAGTTTATGACTTCACCCATAAATTCTAAACTCCAAGAATCGATTAATTCAATTTTACATAACATCTCGTTCGTTTCCTCTGAGTCTCATCTTAAGGATGTTTTGGACGGATGTTGACATCTAAAACTTGAATTAAATTGTAAAATAGGAAGTGACCATCGGTCAGTCTGATTATAGATAAAATGAGTTTAAGACTTCACCCATAAATTGTAAACTCCAATAATCAATTATGAATCGATTAATTCAGTTTTACGTAACATCTCGGTCGTTTTCTTTCGAGTCTCATCTTAAGGACGTTTCGAATGGATGTTGAGATCTAAAACTTGGTTTCAATAAAATTCATAAATTATCGAAATGAGATAATGAAAAAAATCAATCGTATTCAAAAAGATCGAATTTATTTTTGACGAACAATTTTTTTTTAACAATTCGTTGATAACTTTTCCGCATTATTATTATAAAAAATCAATGTTTACAACATTTTTAATATGGTTGATTTTTTTTTAGATTTTAATCTCATTCCAATAATCTACGAATCTCATTGAAATCAAGTGTTAAATGTGAACATCCATCGAAAACATCCTTAAATTCGATTAATCTCTGATTTAATACATACGTAACAGATCTCGAGGCGAATTCCACGTTTCGAAATGTGAGAATCTTGCTTATCTCCGGTTCGAGTCTATCTATCGCTCCGAGCTACCGAGACGAACAGCAGGTTGTCTCTGAAAATCCTTCTCGGAGTCAGCATAAAAGTTGAATTTCTATTGGTACGTTTCCAATTCCATCGAGCTATTCGTATACCAAACGAGACACAGACTCCGAGCGTAAACCAATCGTCGCGAGAGATTTATCTGCGACTGAGAAACTTTTCATAAAAGCAAAATCTCTTCTGAGTTCTTGCGTCGAAGCTGATTTATAAAGAATCTCGAGGAATAAGCAGAGGAGGATCAATCTTGGATTCGAGTATGTCAACTTTTTTTTATCTCCTTTTTCTGTTGCAGCTTCGGTGACTCGATTCTAACTGAATTTCAAGGAAATTACTGTCATTTCCGATAAGCAGTAATTACTTAACGCTTGAACGATTGCACATTTTTTAGGATAATTTTTTAAATAAA
>JABMBT010054196.1:0-12135 GCA_018906895.1 Odontocolon sp. PSUC_FEM 10030002
ATAAATTACAAAAAAAAAAAAGAAATCAACGAAATACAAAAAAGGGTTTGATTAAGAATATCAAGTAGAAAGTGCGTGCCTCGCGACGACCTTCACAATTGTTAGCGCACCACACGAAATGTTCGAATGTTACTTTTTGTTTTTTTCGATTTTCTTTTGGCCGATTAACCGCGGCGTTTTGATGTCTGTACAATGGATTGTCTACATCACGTTTCGCTGAAGACAAATTAGAGCTGCGAGCGCTCGGAATTTTTTTTTTTTTTTTTTTTTTTCGATTTTTTTTCACACTTGATATCGGCCGTCGAGCGGTTCGCATCGAACACAAATAGACACGTTTACGATGTTGTTTAACGGATAATATCGATCCACATGTAATCAGAGCTCTAACTAACTACATTCAAGAAATTATACAATTCGATTTTTCTTGAACATTTCCATCCGCTTTCTCGATCTCCATTAGCAACGTGTGAAAAATATCGGCGACAGACTGAAAAAATCAAAATATAGATAATTAACGAATTCGGCATAATAATAATGAATAAAAAATAAAAACAGAAACATTTTTGTTACCTCATTTTGCTTTGCACTGGTTTCTAAAAAGGCTGCGTGCCACGAATCGGCCAAACGTTTTCCTTCGTCAGTTTTCACCATCCTATCGACGTAGAGATCCGTTTTGTTTCCTACCAGCACAATTGGAACGCTGCAAAAAAGTAATAATAAAAAAAGATTCAAAATAAAAAATTTTCAACCGCTCCAAAAAAGTTCTTGCGCCACAGTGTGGCAAGTTTTGTTTACCGCACGCTTCGCGTGGGTAAAACTCGACTTCCTCACGTCGTAACATAAAACTTTGTACGAAACTCTCGAAGACTATTCTAACTAGTGTGATTACAACCCTCACATTCGTTAAAAAGTCTTTATGTCACTCCGTGCGTAAACTCTCATTTTACACACGCTTCGCGTGTATAAAACTCGACTTCCTCACGTCGTAACATAAAACTTTGTACGAAACTCACGAAGACTTTTCTAACTAGTGTGATTACGAGCCTCACACTCGTTAAAAAGTCTTTATGTCACTCCGTGCATAAAGTCTCATTTTACACAAGCTTTGCGTATATAAAACTCGACTTTCCCACGTCGTAATATAAAATTTTGTACGAAACTCGCGAGGAAAAGACTTCTAATTCGTGTGATTACAACCCTCGCCTTCGGATCGTGTTGTAACCCTCACATTCGTTAGTCTTTTCCACACTCGTATCGTAATATACCGCTATCATTTCTGTCTAAACTTACTGAAGTTTTCCTGAGATATCCAACAACTTGTCATAAATTATTTGTACAACTTCGAAACTCTTTGCGCTCGTTATACTGTAAACGAGAACATATCCGTGGATATCCATCGAGTATTGAGTCGGAAATATACTATATTCATCTTGACCAGCGGTATCTACTAATTTGACTTCGTAATCTTGGCTATTCACGCGTGTGCTTTTTGTGAATGCTGTATAAGAAAAAATGATAATTTATCAAAAATTTAGACGAAATTGAATAGAATATTTGTGTAAATTTCGTTATCCTTACTATTTTCAATGGTAGGATCGTAAGAGTCGACGAATTGTCCTTCGACGAACTGTATACTGAGCGATGATTTTCCTAAAAAACAAAACAATTATCATACTCTTTGAAATCAAATTCATTATTTTTTTTTTTTTCGTTTATTGCTTCTGTGTGTACAAAGCGTCGACGACTCACCTACCGACCTGTAGCCCATAATAGCTATTTTTCTTTGCTTTGGTGGCATTTTTTAATTATGTTTGATTCCAAGGCAACAATTAAATCCCATAAAGACTCGTTCATAATCCAGATAAGTCCTAAGAATAAAGAAAAAAAGGGTACGTGCAACGCCACGCGGCCGACGTGAAACTTCTTTACCGCAATGTTCTCTCGTCATTTAGCTACACTAAATAATACAGATTATTTTTTCCATCCAAATTTCAGCCAATAGAATTGCACCATTCGACGTCACGTGGTACAAGCTACACGGTTTCAAAGTGATAATTTTTCTGATCATTTTCTCTCTTAGTTGCTATATACATAAAAAAAAAACAAAAGATCTTCCAGTCGAGTTAACCCCCTGTCAGAACTGACAAATTGAATTTTATTGCGGCAATTGAAGAGGCGCAATTATATATGAGTCGATTCGGAGATAATTGTCTAGAAACGATCGATAAAAAAGTGAAAGGAAATATACCTATTAATACCATCAAATCGAAAACATCAGTTTGGAATCGATTTTCCATGTTTAGTGACGAAAGAAAATACGAGTTGAATGCTGATACCTCTGAAGAGCAGCTAGCAAATATTTTAAAAGACTGGGCATACAACGTGAAGAAATTTAACGGAGATGATTACAAAGAGAGTGCGATAAAATCTATGTGAAATTATGTCTACAACAATTGTATTTTTATATCACGAGCGTAGAAAGAGATGCTTTCCGTGGCAGTTTTGCGGGACGAAAACAGCCAATTCCATGCCAGCGTTGAAGAGATAGGTTCGCGCATAGGGAAGAAAGTGAAGTATGCAATTCTGTAACCAAACCCGTTGTCGCTCGGCCACCCTCGCCTCTTAAATTTTCAATTGTTTATAACAATAATAATTTGTGATTTCGTAACTACTTAAGACACGCCCTCCGGGACTCTTGGCGGGATTCTTGCAGGGAGTCGGCGAGATTTCCGGGACTTCTTCCGGGACTTTCGGCGGGAGTTCCGGCCTGAGAAAAATTGATATTTCAAACGTTAATAACTATCTAAATTTTTACCGTACAACGAAAAATAAACATTAGTTTTGATAAGCGTGATGACCCCCTCTACACGATATATTTTCGTATAAAATACCTATCATATTGCAGACAATTTCATGCCAAAATCGGATTGAAAATTATATTTGTAATAATATAAAATTTTCGAACATCTTCTTCTTTGCTCTTGTCCAAAACTTTTGAAATCAATTAAGTAAATAAATGATTTCGAATTTCAGTTTATACTTAGCATCTGCATACAATATAGAATTAGGGGAAAAAAGACTTGCTTGTAATGTTTTCATTTTTTTGAATCTCGGTCTACGAGTTGGTATGGATGTGGTATATATACGATATGGAATCCGAAAAAAAATAATTTTTAAATGGATTTTTTAAATTTTATTTTAGGTGACTCAGTCTCCTTAAAGTGGAGTTGCCGTTCGATTTATGCGATTAAATATTACTCTTCCTCCAAAAAGTGCAGATTCAATGGTCAATTGCATTTTCATTGGAATGGTCAATCCATTTTTTAATTAAAAAATGTATGGTGTGTTCTATAGAGTATAGCAAACGTGACTTTACTGTACGGGTGCAACTTTTAGTGCACTTTCGGTCGAATTTGGTCACTATAACAAGATCCGAAGAGGTCAAAAACTCGGAAATGGAAACGCTAGAGCTTCTGGCGAAGGAGATGGACCGATGGTCGTATTTTTTCGCTACCGATGAGATATTGGCTGCTTGCATAAAGAATTCTTTTGGATATATAGAGACACAAGTATGCTGATAACTATACCTAGCGCATGGTTAGCGGCCAATCACTCTATCGTTTCTTGGAGCATACGACAAGCTTCAGTCGGGGTGACAAATTGTACTTCGAAACGGTCACAGAAACCTGCGCTCGTCTAGGGTGAAAGCGAAGTCGAAAACCAAACCTCAGCGCAGGCGAAAGATACAGAGCAAAAGCTTCATCTCGACGGCAGTACCAGAGAGTTCGTACGTTACGTCCGAACACAGAACTGGATGACAAATTGTTGTAACAGGTGCATTACGGACGTAATGGTGTCCAACAGAAGGGGTTTGCACGTTTGTACGTTTGGTGAGTTTAAATGGGGAATGATGTTTGGACTTTGGTTTCAATTGCAAGCGGATCACCCAAAGTTTGTTATGCATCGCGAAAGTCTGCACATCAGAGAAGAGCCTACGAATCATATTGGACGGATGGACGAAGCGTCCTTCATTTAGACCACATTTTATGATACACTATTGTGATTGATGACCTATAAGTACGCAAATAGTAGCGACTGTGTTTAACTCGATTTGACTGAACTTTAGCTTAAAATGCAGGACTTTTAAGGAGTTTTTGGAATACATCTTATGTATGAGACACAACTAAAGGTGGAACAACTTTTAATCGTGTATCTGTCGTTTGTTACTACATTAAATACCGGGAATGTCCGAGAAAGCTTATCGAGGTGATGCTCCATTAAATCCGAAAGTTACATGACCATAGCAATGTGGTTGGGGATCTCCCATGTCTCTTTCGAAGCTCGAGTTTTCGCATCTAGGAAATAATATATGTTTGCAAGTATCCACAGTCTGGACTTTTGGACCGGCTAACGCAGAAGCGGAAACCAGGATTCCCTCTGTCAGACTCTGTGAGTTTGTACTCCATGGACGTTCTGTTTAAATACCACCGTCTGACCACGTCAGCAGAGCAGCCACTGGTTGTGAGCGATACGAGCTGCGAAGGAGAGAATCTAAACTTCGAACGATAAGATTGGCATGGTTGAACGTGTTCGTGAACTTCTACAGCGCGTGTTGCTGGATTAATGAATGCGTTTGAATTTCTCTCTCTCCCTCTCTCTCTCTCTCTCCATCTCTGTCTCTTTCTCGATCTTACTCAATCTCGACGATCCGTTTACATTCAGGGTACCGTGGCAGATATACATTTAAGTCTATTTAGATATATATGTATACAGTTCATGGTGGGTTTTGGGCATTGCGTGATATTCGCTACAGAGCTTTGCTTTGCCTATGTTCTATTTAAATAACTACCAAGTCGGACTACGTCAGTCTGTGATTGGTGGGGTCGGTCTTATCAACTTTGCAACTGGCTGCACAGGGCGAGGTGTGTACTAGTGTAATATTCCTATACAAATAGTATAGCATACTCGTAGTCAATTCGATCTACGAGAGATATACCTTCGAAGTCAAACTCCGGTCTGCTAAACCCCGATACACTGAAAAAAGTTACTATAGTTATATTCCATCGGATGTCGTCTGCATTTGGATATGCCAAGTTGTATCTACTTCGGACAGGTTTGAGCAGCCTGATAGAGTGCAACTGTCTATTAATTTTGACGATTTTTCTCGTTGTAGCAAAATATTACTAAAAAAATATAAAATTTCGTAAGTCGCGTCTGGCAAAGTTAGTCACACTAATGAAATTCATAATGTAAAATAACATTCGTGTGAACTTCGGCAGGTGCATGGTGGTTTTAGTGATAATACTCTATCAAGAGACGTGGCAGTGTCTCGACGCCAAAAGTCTTTAAAAAAGTAAATAATAAATTTACCCGGAAATTCATTTAGATTTGTTTACCTAATAAAAGTACTATTTTTATCTTAATTTAACTCAAGATTATGACATTATAGATAACAATCATCATCCAATGTGTAACGGCTAATGAGATCGTGATCCAAGTGAATTCCTTTCCTAAAAGTTGCATTTTGGAAATCGAAAAGCATTGAAATCTCGAAAAAAGGGACAGGAAACGATTTGCCGAAATATACGAGTCTTCTCTTCCCTCTATCTTTCTTCTTTAACGATAAGAGATGCCGACATAATATAATAGGATTGCGCAGGAGTGAAAGTTCTCGAGTAAGACCGCCATTCTCTTGTGTGCATATAGTTTACTTTTCGGCGTGTGGCACACAAGCTCCGTATGAAAAATCCTAATGGAACGAGGTCGCGACGACGCCGGGAGTAAATTTTGCAGGTGCAGGAGGAGAATAGCGGACACAAAAGATAAGAGAACTTGGCGGGGGAGGAAACCCGTGAGCCAGTTCGCCCACCCACGAACGTTGTTCCGGCCGGGTGAAGTGGAGGAAGGAGGAAGGGAGCGAAGTCGTGATATGTGAACCTTTTACCATGGTGGCGCGCGCGCTTCTCCACGCCTCTTCCTTCTTTCGCATCATTTTCTTCCTCTTTCCCTCCTGCCCCTCTTTCGAAGAAGACGGCGGACGAACGCCGGAAAAGGGATTCGGATCCCGGAGAATCTCGCAGCCCGCAGGAGTCGCGAGGTTTTTGCGATCTCAACTACTATCCGCGAGCAGATCTTTCCGACTCCACGGCTGCTTTACGAGGTCGCCTTGCTCACTATTTCCTTACTTCTACCTCTTTGCTTTTTCGAGGATCGTGACTCTGCCTCTATTTTTCTACCATACCATGTTTTTCTATATTTTCATAACAATATTCTCTCACTATGCCTGGGAGCCCATCGGCATCCCATCGAACATGCCGCATCGATACCTTCGACTTTTCGAATATCTTAGACACTTTCTTTCTTCCAACTCAGCGATACTCTTTCTACCCTTCTATGCATTTTCATGAACTTTTGATGCCCCTGTATTCAAATCTTGGAAACCTATTTCCAGGTATTCTATATTTACTTTTTTAAAGACTTCGCGTCGAGACGCGAACCACGTCTCTTGATAATTTCAACTTCGAAGAGCAACATCGTTTCTCTCTGTCTTTTTCTCCCTTAGATCTAGGCCTGCAAGGACTTGGGCACGCAATGCTTTTTATCTGAAACTAAACAACATTATTACCATCTGTTTAGATTGCGAAATCGTACTAAAAATATGTCAAGTTTTTGCACATGAACACATCAACATTGACACTGGTAGGGTTGTGTTCAGTTTACAACATGGAACACAACCCTGCAAATATATTGGGGCACCTTGCATACCGTCACTAAACGTATGCATGCAGCCATGTGTGCTAGAGGAAAAATATAATCGTTGCATAGGGAGTGGCTATGCTTGCCATGAGAAGAGAGAATAGAGGAGTAAGGGTGAACGTTGCACAAGGAGGAATTCAGGGAGGCAAGAAATCTGGAGCGTCGACGGTGGTGAATTAATGAAATGCAGATTGCATTTAAGCGCGCCCAACCATCCACGCGCGTTTACGCCGTTGGGGATCTTCTCTTCGTTGGTATATGGAACGTTCTCTGGCGCGTCGTCGTTGCTTCCGCTTCGGACGTTCTCCTATCTATTCTATCTATGTATAACATGTACCTGTATATACCATCACATCTACGTCTGC
This sequence comes from Odontocolon sp. PSUC_FEM 10030002, assembly GCA_018906895.1. Classification (NCBI taxonomy): domain Eukaryota; kingdom Metazoa; phylum Arthropoda; class Insecta; order Hymenoptera; family Ichneumonidae; genus Odontocolon; species Odontocolon sp. PSUC_FEM 10030002. Next base: position 7,122 of record JABMBT010054196.1, read on the forward strand.
CACCCGAAGGTCCTTCCTAGGATTTAATTAGCGCATCCAGAGCGAGAAGATTCTCGTGGACCCGACGAGGCGCGAGCATCCACTCCTGCCAGGAACCAGCCGCATGCTATCGTCCTCGATTCTCACTCCCCTCCCTCCCCAAAACCATCCCTCAAACCATGATCCCCTTACTCCTTGCCCATTGACTCGCCTCCTACTGGTGCTGCTGCTGCTGCTTCTCGTTAAAGTTTTTAATGAAGAAATGGTAAACCCTTATGTGCGAGATCCCCGTCATTCGTCGTGTTTTGTCGTCTTTCAGCTCTTGTCTTTCATTTTCTCTTTTGCTCTTCCTACCTTAGGTGGTACGAGAGGCCACCAGAATTGTAGATTAAATTTCGTCAAGCGTGAATCACCGTCCCTGACGAAACTATCCTCGCTCACTAGAAGTGTTTTTTAGGGATAATAAATGAGCAGAGAGAGACGAATGAAAATAAAGGAGAATGACTGAGAAGTAGAGGGTAGGAATAACGAACATCGGTGAGACTACGATAGCGTCTGCCACGACTTCTGATCTTGTTCGTTTTGAGCTAAAACTTCATCGTCGTGTCATTCCACAGTGCGTATTTAAGTTAGCAGAAAAAACTCATCATCATCATCTTTCAATCTGACGGAAATTGGTTTCCTCATTTGTCACATAAATTATCTAAAATAAAATAAAATAATCCTTCCTCTTGGTTAATCCGATCTATCTGTATGTTTGTATTTCCATATTCATCGAATCCATAAAGAATGGAGAAATTAGAACATTAGAGACGACGAAATAATGTCCCAAAACTCGGTGACTTCGTCCTATTGTTCATAGTCATATCATTCCTCAATGTATGTGTACTTTGGGTAGAAGCTCATCCTCGTCCAAACTGACGGGAGATCGTTTTATTTACACTTTGAACTATATATAGCATTATATCAGCATCCTAGGTTAGAACTTGAACGAAAACTTGGCGATGCAAGGTATAGACTATGGGTTGAATGTGAAGGGAGTCGTGAAGTTTGGCCTAGGCCACCGGAGAACCGAACTCCTGATACTGCAAAATCCGAATTAATTAGGTTAATGGATAATGGGAAAACGTGGTTTCCTCGGTTGACGCTTTATTGTTGAAAGTATCCGCTCGCTTCGGTGCTCACCTCGACCCCTGCCCGTCGGCATTCAGCTTCTCAGAAGCTGCTTTTCCGACCAAGCGAACCGCGCTAGCCACCCCCGGAACCAGTACACCCTGACGTCCTTCACCGCGATTCTCGACGGTAGTAAAGTTTCGACTGTAAACGAACCTAACGAGGCAAAAGGTAGTAGAAGCAGTATGACCAGAGTTTCAACAGGGCGAAAGTCCCTTTCACTCATTAGCTGTCGACACGAGAAAATAAATTGTTAAATCTCGGTCACTTCCCGCGAGGATATCCCAGAAACACCTCACTTCTATTCTGCAGGAATGAATCTTATAGGGTGAAACACGAAAGCAGTGAATCTAATCAACTTTTTACTCACGGAGAAAAATAATGAATAAAAAGCTCAAATAACAGCTCCATGTTCTTTAACTTTAGTGAAATATATATGCGACAGAATTATTTGACTGAAATCTAGATTTCATGACTATACAATTTCGCCGAGACACCATTATTCTCGTTATTAATACGACAGATCTATAACTCAGGTAAAGTGACGAAGGATTATATTTGAAGCTCGACGACGACGACGACAAAGACAGCGAACCGAGTCAGTGCACTTTCTCGTCTAATCTGATAATCAAATTACTCTCCCGGTTGCGAGCATAAAACGGGGCAGCTGGGCTTACAGTTACGTATGGGTACTTCGCACGGAGAGAAGGTTGGGCTTTAGTTGACGGGGAAGGTTTGGGGTGTACAGGTACGTGCTCTCGCGTCGGTAACTTTCGCTTTGGTGATTCTGGAATAGTACTTGTACTGCCAACGTCGTATGCGGGATGCAACGCGACACTATCATATATTAATAAGGACTGTGCTATAGATTAGGGAACCGACTATATAAACACAGAACGGCGATACGACGAAGAGAAGGGAAGGAAGGATGCATGTTGATGGGATGGGGTTCAAGTATACCGGTAGCGCAGTAACATGCGATACTACTGTGGGGTTGGTAACTTGGGTAAGGCAAAGGGGTGAGTTGGGAGGTGTGTGTGCTAAGGGATGAGGTTCAGGCGGGGCAGACGCTTGTGATTCTCTCGCCAGCTGCTCGCGTCCCGATATGCACTGTATTAACGACATAATATGCCGCACCATGCTCACTCTCTCCCTAGTCGTACACTCGTACCACCCACATCCAACATACCCCAAGCTGCAAGCTCTTACCGTCCGATCTTGGCTACTCTATACCTCCTCTTGCCCCTCTCCTCTTCTCCTGTTCATCCGCGAAACCGCCCCATACACCCCGCAAGGTCCCACAATACTCACCGCTCACTATCATCACACTTTCAACCCCTTTCGCTTCTATATATACCTTCAACTCCCCGCCATCTTCCCAACCATCGTTCTATAACGTAATCCATATATTTCGCTCGCTCCTCGTCGTAGTTATGAAATATTTAGGGGTTTATTCCTCGTTCTTTGTTGCGCACCTACCAGTATGTAATATTATATATACGTACATCGAATCCGCATAGTGAAGTTGACTGGGCTACTACAGGTTATTCTGTAAAACTTCTTCAAACACATTGTAGTTAGTTAGTTAGCTTCACTGTGCGGATTTTGATAAGAGCAAAGTATGTGTGCTATTGGAGTGGATCCGAGGTGCCACATTGTTCACATCGTTGTCGCTCCAAGCGAGGAAAGAAAAAGAGAAAAGAGATTCTGTGCAACGTGCCGCGGGACTTCCTTTTGCGCGCCTGCTGTGGCAGGCCCCACGGGATCCTTTTCATTTATGAAAGGATCATCGAGAAAGAGACCGAGCGAGGAAGAGATACCGAAGGATGGATTCGACCGAGAGGTACAAATTCCGTTATAAATTTCATTTCTTTCCAATCGTTCGTGCTAGGATTTTTCTCTGAAAGGATCTGGAGTACAGAGAGTGAAGCAGAGAAAACCCCATTTGTTTTCCTCCGGGAAGAAATTGCAAGGAATATCTAGCATTTTCGCTAATTTCAATGCAAACCCCTCGTGAATTGTTTACACGAACGTCATGGGACATGGTATCATTGGTTTGAGTAAAACAGGTGTCGCTTCTGTAGTGACCGATGCAGTAATGAGAATACGTTTGAAAAAGAGCCACTTTCAACAGGAAAAAGTACATGTATATAAAATAGTTGATACGTGGTATAATATGAAAGCCTCTCGTATCAACCATCTACGTTCAACATGTAGGCAGTACTATATGCGTTATGTAACATGGGTGGTACGCCTATATCTCGATCTACTATATATTGATTTTGCTCGGCGAAGTGGCACGTAAATATTCATGATACTGTTAGAAGGATCAGCCGAAGTGCATTGATGCCTCTCACTTCGCTATGGCATAGCATATGGGGCATCGTACTTTAGGTATCATTATATATTTCCATATACAAACAGCCAATGGAAGTAACCGCCCTGCAGCACTTCCCAACGGCATCTTCGAAGACGTATTGAAGCAATCTTGCAATATAGTGACGGATGATTCTCCGCAAACTTTTGTCGATTACGACTCGATGCGTTGACTTTTTCGGGATACGTTGGAATTAATGTTTTAATGGTATCATTAATTTTAACACGACACCCGTCCTTCCACTTCTCAGCACCTGTCCCACTCAATGAGCAGATCGACAAGAAGAGGGTTCGTGTGGTTTCACCGGTTCTCGTTCTAACTCGCCGGACGCAAACGTGTTCCAGCGATAAACGTGGCTGGAGAGAGAACTCGGTCAATTAGTCAACGGACGACCCTCTTACGCTGGTCCCTCGTAAAACTCTAAACGCGTCCAACCCTTAAGTCAGCAAGAGCAGCGCAGAGTCTGAGTATGACCATGGAGAGTAGTAATGATGGTGAAAGGAGCACGTACCCAACGTATCACGTACCTAATAAAATACATTTGTTCACTATCTTTCGAATTCTCATTGTTGCTCCAACTGTGTTGCTAGAACTTTAAAAGAGGAACATTTTAGATTTATTATTCGATTCATGGAAGTATACCATTGTGACTAATGTGATGAAATCTATTTTCAATATTCGGTTGAGCAGGTATATCGAAAAAATATTATACCTATCAGTTTGTCAAGAGTAGAAGAGGAACGATGTATCGAATTTATCAGGGTAGGTATATATCGATACCTCGCTGACGGGTAACGGATAACCGTCCCTCATAGTATCTCTTGTCCTTTTACACTATATATACTACAAGAAGATATAGCCGTCGCTCTGTTCGATATTTTATTATGAAGTGATTGTATTCACTGGAGGTTTTATTTCATAATGTACGCTATGTAGTAATGTACAATGTTTTACACATTATATTTTTTTCTGTATGCTACACGTGAAATACGTGAGTCGATTAGACTGTGGAATAAAGTCACATTTCCATCAAACGGCGTGATTTTTGATAAATTCTATTTTTTGACAAAGCATTTCTGAGGACATTTTGCGCGACTTAAGTGATTTCGCCAATCCTTCGTCTCGCTCTAATACCGTTACTCGTTTGTTTAACTCTTTTCGTGTGATAGTAGGAGAAGGCGATGGCGATAGATGCCTCATGTTCTCTCGCCATTCGGGCGATCTTCTCGACAACGATCGTTCGTCCAAGCTCCTCCTCCGGGTCCTGAAACTAATCCCCTTCGCGGTGAAGTAAGTACCGAGACCAGGAGGACGTTCCGACGAGGATGAAGCGGCGGCGACGCGACCGTCGCCGTCGAGCGCAATGCTAGCACACTGACGTCGTAAGATTCGCCCAGCTTCTACCTTCCGCAGTTATATCTCCCTATATTATAAAGATATATCGCCGCCGCCGCCGCCGCTTCAAGAATCGCGGTGAAGCTGACC
>JABMBT010054306.1:0-12185 GCA_018906895.1 Odontocolon sp. PSUC_FEM 10030002
ATATACATATATTTTTTTTTCACCTGTTCGCAACTATATAAATTTCAGGTCGAGAGGGTTCGGATTGTTCGTACACGCTAGGCTCGCGAGCATCGCCTTTGAGAGAAGAGAGAAGGAACGGAAGGATGGTCCATCGGTGTATCAGCGGCTGTGAGCGAAGGGGTTGGAAAATGCACCAATGACTACGTGTGAGAATCCTCGAGATTCAGAGAGGGTTGATGAGTGAGAAGAGTGGTGGGACGATGCACCAACGTATATAGAATCGGCAATAGCGGGAGCGTGCGCGAATGCGCGAGGGTTCCAGCGATGCGGGTATACCCACTTTTAACCCAAGACTCCGGCTCGTACCATTCGAGAACGGGACCTCGAGTCGCGCGTATATTTCACCCTTCGTTCTACCGTAGAATCTTACAAAACAATAACATCTCCGTCTGTAGCTCGGACCGTTCGATCGAATATTATACAGGAATTCGTACATTAAATCGTCTCGAGACTCGAAGATTTATTTATCGATTGCAATTTGTACGTCGATACGTATTCCGTTTAATGTAATTCTTGAATCCAAACACGTGGCGAGATAGTCGAATGTGCGGAGGGTTGAAGGCGAAGGGGAGTGCCGAGGAAACTGAAGCGCGGGAGTGTAGGGGCGGAAGGTAGTAGTCGCGAGTTAGGGGTAGAATCTGGTTCGGTGTGCCAAGGTACAGCGAACCACGTGGGCGAAGAATCGATAGTGCAGTGTTGTCGCGCGGGGGTCAGTCAACCCGTGCCTTCGCGGGGTCAACTCCTCATGCGCTTACCGTTCGTCGTAAGTAACATCCTTCGATTTATATATCTTTTTATTATTCGATTCTACGCTTCTACGATACTCGTGCAGACGATTCAACCAAATCTGTACCGCGAGACTATATTTATTATAAACAAAACGGTACGGCGTGACATTTTTGGAATGGACAAATGGGTCGTATTGATCCAGGGAAAGACGAAATATTTTCTGCCCGGATTTCTCATAATGTTGAATTATTTATTTGCACCATTTTTCATGCAACTTTTGACACTGAAAGAAAAGGCACGAATTTTCAACAGAAACGTCATTGAATTATTAAGAAATTATTTAATTCAAGCAAATTTTAATCGGATCAATAAAGTTTTAGGTGAAAATCGTGACTTTCTTTTTTAGGGTATGATTATTACATTGTGTATTAATATTTGTTGGTGTATCTATCGATCGACTGCAATACTCGTGAATGGAAGGGGGAGAGTGCACTAGCGGTTTTCTCTTTGAGTGCAGATTTTGCTGCGATTTTTATACGTTACGATATTCCTTCTTGCCTCCCTGATGTGGAATATCGTTTATATTTTGTAGAAACTCGTTGTTGTTTTGATGTTGAACGAGAGTTTCTGTCGGCAAGCATTCGTCGACCTCTCACGAGCCGATGTAGTACAGCCCTCGAAAATACACTCTGCAACCCTCTCGCTCGTTGAGCGTACATCAAGCTCTCTCTCTCTCTCTTCTGCCGTCCTTCGACTGTACCGTGGATTTCTATCAATATTAATGACGTTGAATTATTAATCCGTGGTAACAGTACCAACGAGCGATCCTCTGTATAACCCGCAGCGATTTCGCTCATGTATCAGACCCGCTCGCGGTACTCCCTCGGGTGTACATTATCGCAAAGCTAGATCATTATTCGTCATTGCTGTTTCGGCAAGAATGCCGTGCAGTCAAAACAGCCGTTTTCATCCGTACATAATTTTAAAAAGAATGTTTAGTTTTCGAGATATACACACGAGGATAAATTTATTATAAAAGATACCCTCTTATTCAGTAATCAAGGTGTAAGACCCGCCTTTTGTAATTCCAAAAAAGTCATGAATTCTATTTGAGAGCACAGTCAAATTTTAATGACTTTTTTGGAATTATTTCAGAAAAGGGCGTTTTGCACCTCGATCACCAGGGTCATTTTTATAGACTTTTGCCCCGTGTAGGAGATACGCAATATTGTATACATAGTATATATACCTCTTACGACGAGTCTGGCAGGTGTCGAAGTTAAAGCATCCTGAGTCGTAAAGTCACTGGCTGTCACTTGGCATTGCCAGAGTCCATCGTCGAATTCGAGGGTGGCTGTTCTTACCCACAGTGAACAGTCTCCTAGATCGGGAGAACCGACCCATTCGTATTTCTTTAGGTGCATTCCAATCGGCTGTAACAATAATAAAAAAATTAAATAAAAATTGAGTCAACGATTTATCCGAAATTTTTGACAACTTGTCAAAGAGACATCAAAAGTTGATTATTGTTGCGAATAAGGAAAAAAAAATGAAAATCGATTTCCAGGTCGGAGATGTCGTTGACGAAAGTGCAATATCTCTCGAGAATCCAATGTGTAACCGAACTATCGAGATACAGGTCACGTTGAGGGTTTTCTCCGACTCGAAAAACGCCATTGGACCTCAACATCATCCGATACATCTTCTGTATATATGTATGCGTTCGACATAGTTATGTCAGAAATCCGTCATTTCCACGTAGACGTGATGCACTGGCAACAACATCGGATTCGGAATCCTCTCGTTGCACGAGATATCGAGAGTTTCAAATCTCTGTTTTCCTATTCGACGGGAATTTCATTCGGTTCTGTGTATATTCAGTACATATATACAAACATGACAAATACATATGCACTTCGTGTTTTAACGTATTAACATTCCAAATGCGAAAACGTCGGATACATTGGGCCAACAGGACGAGAGTAGAGGGAGTGCCACCGGAGTTATATCGAATTCCAACGGTAATTCTGCTCTCGACAAGAATATGGATAGCAATGGCGTATATCAGTGTTATATACTTCGTTGCTTCAGTGGAGAATCGAAGTGGCAGGATAGGAAATATGAGAAGTATACCGAAAAGCCAAGCGGATTTGACGTGTCCAACATATTTTCCACAAGTTCGTACGAAAATTTGTGACATTGTGGATTTTAAAATTGGTATAACACACATTTCAGTGTTAATTTGAACAAATTTTGTACAGTGCATTTATGAATATGCAAGAGTACAAAAATAAGGCAGACAAAAAATACATTCCAAAAGGGATAAAAACGGATCAAGGTAAATTCGGCAAAAGCGACGATACATACGAGTTTCATAGAAAACCGGAAGAGCTTGGAAATTTTTTGTCTCGTCTGAGAATAATAATTTACAAGCGCAACTATCCGTCATATCTGTATTCCATTGTACCATAGGCATCGGATCACAGAAATGCTTTTGTGTTGGGTTACTTTTCCCCTCTCGCTTTTGGTAGGCATAGCGACCTTCGTGAGAAGGGGCGAAGAGCAAAGGACAGAGAAGAGAGAAAACGGCGTGCAAGAGAGCCTCGCGTCATTCATTTAAGGGATTAAAATCTGCCGGGCACTAGCTAGAGCAGTCCCGGTCTCTTACGCTCGGAAAGTACTTGGGAACACACAGAAAGAGAGAGAGAGAGAGAGAGAGAGAAGGAGAATCCAAGAAGGGTATGAGTGCAGTTCAGTTGCGGGGTTGTTGGCTCGGTTGGCTGAGGGGGTGGCCCGAGTTCACTTACTTAACTGCAAGCCTAGGCCCTTATTTCTCCTTTTTTTCCCTTTCTTTCTGGCTGGTAAGGGTGCGTACCGTCGGGGGTGACCGTCGGAGGGAATTCTCGCGCTCCGTTGTAACCCCCGTATACATTCGGTTCTATAACCCTCTCCCCTCTTTGCCTCTTTCCACCTACCGCGCGCACTCCGGTACTTCGAACCGGGCCCCTCAGGAGTCTGGTGGTAGGTTCTCCTCTCGCTCTACGTTCTACGTCGGCAGAGACCGCCGCTCGTGCGACCAGCAATCAGCGTAATGCACCCGCAGACTCACCCCTCGTGCCCTCGCTCTGTGCTCTTCCGTATGTTGCTTTTCCTCGGTTTCTATATACCTGTGCCATCTTTTTCTCACTCACTCTCGAATCCCTTTATGTATATGTATCTTTCCTTCGTTTTCTATCTCACAGGAATCTGGTATATTCTCGGTTCCGCGGTATATTCTCGGTTTTGGAAACACACTGTGCGTCTCCGCTTATTTCTCATCCTTCTCCTGTTCGCGGAGAATCATCACTCCTTCGGGCCAAAGGCCCTGATAACGCTGCTATCCTCTGCCGAGGTACGCCGCAGCAGAGAGCGAGTAGGTAATGGCAATCACATTGAGAGCAACGAGATAGATAGATCCGGAGGTGTAATATATATCTATCTTTTTCAACCCTTCCTCGATCGTTTTTTTCTTCTTTCTCTCTCTCTCTCTCTCTCTTCTACTTCACCTCACGATTCCTGTACATATTCAACTCTACATTACCTCAGACATATATGATACAGTATCCCCATAGCGCAACACTTAATAATATCTGCCCCAGATTTTTGAAATATCGATATCCAATTGCCTCGGGAACAGACGGACAGATGAGGTGGATGCTCCACTATAAAAACATATACCTGAAGTGATGAGGTTCATCGTACGTAATGTGATGTTATGTTGTTGTCGTTGGTGCATATGTTCCTGCATCAAAAAAAAAAAAAAAATTGTCTCTTCTGTTACGTGAGCAGCAGGCGGCGGAGCCACTGCGAAATGCTCGTCGGAGCAAAGGTACATAGCCGGAGGGCCAAAAGCGGCTGATAACAAGAGGGAACGTGAGGGTCGCGAGGGGAATGCCTACCGGGTTGCTGATGTTGGATCCCAACGAGTTCGCCTGCGATCCTGCCACAGAGAGGCAACCCAACAGCAATCACATTGAGAGCAACGAAATAGATCGCACCAACGGGACTGGATGCCTGGTTCCTGCTGCTGGTTTCCGTTACGTTTCTCACCCCTCACCATCCCTATGCTTTCCTACTTCGCTGCCTCCCTGCCTGCCTGCCTGCCTGCCTGCCACTGCCGACTCTCCCCCTCAATCGATCTTGTTTCGAATCGCGATTTCATACCCCACCGCCCCTTCGTCCCTCTTCAGTCGTTTTCCGGTACACAGAGTGAGAAACCCAGCAGCCGAAGCAACTGAAGCTTTTATGTTGCTCCATGAAAGTTCTCCGCAAACCTAAACCACTCGATACTCTCCATCTTCTCTATTTCTATTGGTAAATCCTCCTCTTCGATAAAACAAAAAATTCAATGTCTTATTCATGACGATTGGTACCAGGGGTTGATTTTACAATTTTTCCCGGAGTGAAATGCCTCTTTCGATCTTTAGTGCATGAACAGGATGAAATAATAAAAAAAAAACACAGTAGAGTTTCAATGTCAAATGTTTACAGACATTGAACAACGTATGGAATTAAATATATAAACAATACATGTGGAATAATACATGGAGTATGATATAGGTATCTAGGGTATGTATGGCATTTGATCAATCATGTATGACAGAGTAGTTTGTCGGGTAGCTGGAACGTGTAATAAAATCTCTAGCGAAAATGGAGCGACGTTATTCTCGCTTTTTTTTTATCTACCACTCTGTCTCTTTTTCATGACATAATAACGGAAGATGCTGCGTTGATTTTTGACATAGACGAGTGAAACTGGATCTTTGGTGTTACTGCGGATCTTCGCTGGAATCCAAAACAATGCGAGGTATTCCGTGCAAAGGAAGTACCAGTAAAGAGCAAAAGCTGAGTGAGAGTCGTCGAGGGGGTTGGAACACGCTTTCATGGTTTTGTTACGAGGGGCATGGGAGGTTGAAGAGTGTTGACAGGACAGCCCGAGGGCGTAGTGAAACCCGTCATGTATCCTCTCGCAGGAAAATGATCTACCGGTTATTTATATCTTTCATAAATATTCACTCTGCGGCGAATGGAAGCATATAGCTCATCCTGGGGGTAGGTAGGAGAATGGAAAGGGGTGGGAGTAATGAGAAACCGTGGAAAGCATAAATCTTTCGGATATGCGCGAGTGTCTCTACTTTGCTCATCTCGGTTGAGTTCGTGACTATCTCGACCGCGGTCCCTCTAGGCGATTTTGATTCGTGCTTCGAGACGTAACTCGCTACTTCGCCAGTTTGTCTCCAATTCTCTTGGCGTAGCTCGAACGATATCGAAAGGAAAACCAAAAGGAAAGAGACGAGAACGCGACACCAGAATCGGAAGAAAAATAGCAAATGACACGAATAAACAAAAATAGGAAGAAAAAGTATGTTATAGTATGAAAAAAAAAGAAAACTAAGGTTGATGGTAGAGTGCTCATTGAGAGATATAACGGTGCAGCAACGACATCCCCTGCTGTATTCGTTTTTCTTTCCTTTTCATTCACTTTTCCTCCTCACTGTCGCTCCAGGCACTCCCACAATCTCGATAGAATCCTCGTGGTGTTTGGCTCTCCTCATCCTGATTTGTAAATAAAACCAGAAGCCCTCCGGACTCGGTGACGAGAGAAAGGATGGTTGAAGATGAGAGAAATGAGGTGAGGGGTTAACGCAGTCGCTTTACGTACACCTTGCCCCAGTGATTTCCACAAACCTAGCAATATGTGCAATGTCCCTATGACGTACGTAGGTGCATGCCACTCAATTATCGGTACATTTATTAGCACCTTAAAGAACGGCCAATAACAAGTTATTTACATATTTCTCACTTTTTCCTTCCAATACACTCCATGGGTCGTTTGCTGCAAGGTTGCCAATAACTGGTTCAGCTGATAATAACTATAACGATAACTATATTCCAGTCTTCCACAAGCTTTTGCCTCTACCGCGTTGGGCCAGCGCGCTATCCCATTTTCTCTAATCCAGATGTCATTAAAACGGATTTCCTCCGTGTATTAATATGGAAATTAATGCATGGTTCGGAGCGTGTGGCTGGGAAAGTGGAGAACTGGTTGCTCCTGTGACTCCAGCATCCAGCATCCCCTTCCATGCGGCTGGATGCTCTTGCCTTCTCCCTTGTCCTCTCGTCGAAAACCGCCTCTCTTACCCTCTGTTGGAACATATTTTGCTGAAGCCCGACTGCGGAAGCGCACAATGGGCAGCCTGTTCACCAGTTTGCTACAAATTTTAGAGAACGATGTGTCGGACCGCTCGCTTAGTGCGTTGATGGTTACGCATATTCCCATAGTGGCTGAAAACCGACTCTATGAGGTTGTGCTGCATATAACAGCACTCGTTGTCACAAGTGTACTCGTGACTGCTGCTGTTGTAACTTGTTACTGGGACTATAATGTAGCGGTATTTAGCACAAATATTTACCTCGCTTCAACGACCAGAGCAGTATCGCAAATGTTGGGATTATAAACAACGAGGGATCATAATCACTAATCGTGATATTATGCGCGAATCACAAATTATATTATTCCGGAAGGAAATGAAAATTACAAAAGTGCAGTCAGACCATCGTTTTTCCCGGATGCGTATCCACGTGTCTTCTTCACGTGGACCATATCAGCGAGACTTTTCTAGCTCTCTTGAGAAAACTTCCACCTTGTCTGTGGTGGAGATTCTATCAAGTCCTGGAAGCCGGGCAAGCGAACATCAGCGGCTCAAATTACTTAGCAAACTTTTTCCGGGCAGGGTAATTCAAAGGAAATCCCTGCAAGATACATGCCTACCAGAATAACTCCTCCAAGTATACTGCAAACCCACTCTTTATGTTTTACCCTGAGTAGAATTGCGGTTGGGTACTGTTTAGCGTCGTACTTCCACACCTTCTCGACGGGTCAGTCGCGCAGCTTGCATAATACAAGATCCCCACAGAAGTGGATGTGCATGTGTTCACGCAAGTCTGTATGACACTTTTATGCAAGAATATACAACTGGAGAAAACGAGACGAGCTTTCAAAAGAAACGAGCATACACATCAACACTGTTCAAGCAACATTCCTTTTTTTTTGTTTTATTTCGTCATCCATACATTAGAAACTGAAGTTGTTTTCACAGGGTAACGCGTCGCCGACTCGTCGTTTTACGTTCTCATCTGTTCACCCTCAAAGTTTCAGGTGAAACACGCTTTTCACGAGGCGTGATATCAACCTCGAGTACTTTTAACCTCGCTTGCTTGCCCACTTCGTTTCTCGTTATAGTAGTACATTCTGCGAATGAACGTCTCGAGCGCAAGGGAGTAGTAAGGGTGCGGTGCCCTAACCTTTCACCGGTTAGCTTAAAGCTGTACCAAACGGCTTGTGCCAGAGTTGGTTGGCAGTTATACGCTTCAAACGCGTTGGTGCTTCGCTTCTCTCGAGTCTGAGATCACGAGATGAAATTTATGAGTATTTAGGGGTATGAAAGTTGTCACTGTCGATGTGTCAAGCATCAAACGACTTTGGAAATGCATTGCCAAAAGGTGTTGCTTCTCTGTTCTTGTGTTTTTCTACAGATTCCCCAAGCAGTGTCAGGATCTCGAGAGAACGGTGTAAAGAGAGAAGAATGGGAGATACTTTGTTCTTTACAGCTGATGCTGAGAGAACAAGGCAAAATTCAAACAAAATGTGAAGAAGAGGGTTCAAACGAAAGGACAGTGTGATGGAAAAGAATACAACTGCCGTGTTCTGTATACCGTTTCCATTCCTACTTCTTCTTCTTCTTCTTCTTCTCCCATCTTCTCAACCAAACAACTTCTGAAGAAGAGGATGCTGCAAGCTCTACACTACTGTACACTGTGTTACACCAGGGGCACCGAGTTAATAGCTACGTTACCCGCTTCTAATAGAAGCCTCCACCCTTCATTCCTCCAGCAACCCCGTTTCGTTCTCCAGCAACCGGCACCAACCATCGGACTAGTTTCTCCTGCTCGCCCGACCTCACTCTTCTATCACGAGCTTTCGTTAGCTTTTTTAAAAGCTTGCTTGATTGAAATTTATGTGCTGCACTGCGGTGTGCTACCTTCACCAACGTGCTCAACCTACGTACGGATTTTATTCCATTTCCCTTTTTTTTTCCTCTCTTTCTTTCCGTCTTTACTCTTCTTATTCTGGTTCACATAAAAAGCAGTGTGGATTTTCCCATGCTGTATTTCTCGGAATAGTGGGGAAAGATGTGAAAGAGGGATAACAGGAAACCTTCTATGTGAACAGTTGCTATGGATTGGGTGATTTTTTATAAGAACTAGCAATGAATATTTGTGGTGTGTAGGTTTATGAAGACTTCAATGAACGACTGACACATGACGCACCGCATTATGAGCGGCTTTACCAGTTTGTTATTATTTTTTTTATTATACTTTGAAACCCGTCGCTTGCATATTAATGTGTGTGTATAGTAATGTCCGAAGCTAACATAGTGTGGATATACAACTACCATGATGCTAACGCTGATAGAGTTCTCTGGGCTACTGGCTACCCAACGGATTTTTAAAAGCTTCCCTGATTGAAATTTATGTGCGACATCGGGGCTGAAGCTGGTGCTGAGCGCACGGGGCCGTTAATCGGTTTTCCCTTATTCGCTGATGGAGCCTCAACGTTAGCTTTCATACGGTATTAACTTCATGCCTTCGCTGCGTATCAGCTTGAATATACTCCTTCAAGCTCGCACAGATATAGTAACAAAACATGTAGCCATATCCTACCTTAAAAAAAAAATAACAACGTTCCTTTTATCCATATTTCAAGGGACGCATGACAAAAGTGTAAAAATCGCCAAAAATATTTGATATTTCTTCAGTATCCATACAAGATAAGACAACAACTCGGCGTGATTCGTAATCAGCGAACACTTTCCGACCAAATATACTCCAACTACTTTACTAAATTCGAAAAAAAAAAAAAATTAACCCCCCCAGGTGGTCAGAATTCTGGAAAGTTAAAAAAAAATCTACGTAGTCTTTAACAAATTGCTTGGAGTGTTTCCGATTGGAAATTTTCTGCAGATTGCGAATATCATACAGATTTTCTCAAAATTTGAAGAGATCTACGTTAAAAATCGAAAGTACTGAAATTTTCCACATTTTTATCATATACATATGTTTATCTGGTGTTTGTAACACTAACTGGTAATTTATTAGTCTTTTTGCTCCGTACAAATAAAGAGTAATGTCGGCCGGGTCTGACAATGAAGCTTTTAAATATGAGAAAATGGTCGTTGCATATAGAAACGTCTGTGAGCGGCGGGTGAAAAGCGAAGCAGCAGCGTTTTCGGCTAGGGAATGCTCTCGCCAACATTGATGCGCCGCTTCGCGGTTGATCGTAGCGAAGAACGGAGCCAACTTCGATTCTCGATTCTATATACTTTCGAATATATACATATATATACACCCGGTATGTAGGTGTAACTATAGTTATACATAGAACGAAGAGGAAAAAGGAGTAGGCCACTTCAAGCCAGGGAGCTTGCGAGAGAGCCAGCCATAGAATCGAGGAGGGTGTATATACAGGGTTAATACCGAGGGCCTCGTGCCAAAAGCTCAAGTGGCGTAAAATCTTTCTCCGTTAACGCGAAATTACTGTCGCTGTGTGAAAAGACAGTGAGAAGGAAAAAAATGAAATAAAGAAACAAACAGAAGGAAAATAAAGTCCACATGCTTGCGGGCACAGTTAACTATAACATGACCCGTGGAAAAATCGAGTTATAACTGAACCGAGGGAATTTTCGAGGTAAAATAATTTTTCGCTCCTGTGCATTCGACCATCCGAGGGTGTGAGGGCTGCAGGCGAGTCCGAGAGTTTCGAGAGTCTCACTCATTCGTCAAGAGCGTGTGACAGGACAGATTATGAAGATCTCGTTCGCTCACCAACCCCTCCTGCCCGCTCCTTTTTCGAATCATATATATCTATAGATATGCTGTACCATAAAAAGATATATATATATCTATATACCGATTCTACACTATATTTTAGCCAATTTTTCCTCAACCTGCGGCCCCGTAGATTTGCGCTCGCGTGATATACCAAACCCTCCTTTCGCCCTCTATATTCCTACCACCGAACGTCCGCGTTATATTTACGTGTTCGGGAAAACGTTGATTAACGACCGCTCGATTCCAGGCCGACGGATCGTCGATCTTTTAGTTTGACGCATATTACGCGGCCAATTGTTGGCCTCATACTCTTTCCTTCTCCCTCTCTCCTCCTACTTTTCTGATCGCGTTTGTCTCTTCTCTTCCCTCTCACTCGTACTTGCTTTTCTTCGCTCAGCCACCCTTCGTTCCTCTTCCTCATCTTTGCGATCTTTTTTCATCTCGCAGACTCTATGGACCTCTCTACAGCTCGTTTCCGTCCTCTCTCCTCCTCTCTCATTCCCTCTCTGTCCTTCACCCTCTCTTTTCTTTTACCCTCCGCACACTCCCTTTGTGTGCGGTTGAGAGCAACCCGGCGAGAGAACTTAATCACGACCGTGGCGAAAAGACGATTATATGAAAGGAGAAGCGAATCGGTGAACAGATGGAGGGGATGGAGGGGTGGAATAAAAAGAAAAAAAAAAAAACTAGACGTGACCTGGGCGCGGAAAAGTTTTCGATGACGGAGAAACCCCGCCTGGGTCGTGCTGCTTTTGGCATTACGAGACGTTGATGAAGTAGAGAGAATGTTGAATCGAAGCGATCGTAATCAGCGGCAGGAACGTGTGATAACGCTAGAGACGATCCTGTATCTACGGTGAGACACTTTTCTAGTAAAAATTACACATACCAAATCAATGAACAAAGTCAATGATTGATGAATAAACCAAATGAATGATATACGCCTCGAGCGGACTAACGAGAATGCCGTATATTGATGGATGAATAAGCATTACCGGGTATAGAATAAAAAAATAAAACATTATTTGTCCTGGAAACTGGGCCACTGGCGACAGAATTTTCAACATACACAGGAAACTCGAATATAAAGTTTTCTCGTCGAATTAGTCGAATTCGCGTATGGGATGCCAAAACTTGTCAATGGATTTATGCATGCTAACTGTTATAACGAACGAAAGAATCGTCAACGACAGAGCAAAAACAGTAACAAACCAACTCGTATCAAATAAGCAAACTCAATTATAATTGAGCCACTGGGTTATCCAATTTATCCTGCACAGCGTGAATACATTACGTTAACGTATTGTTTCCATGGAAATTTCCGAGTATTTATTTACTCGAATCTCCCGGAGTATTAATAAGCACAACGACGAGATGATTACGCAAGTTCAGCAAGAAGAGAGAAAGAGAGCTAGATGAAAAAACATTGTGACGAATGAATGAACATCGCAGTGATGAAGCGGACGATTATGATGTATAAAGAA
>JABMBT010054417.1:0-12180 GCA_018906895.1 Odontocolon sp. PSUC_FEM 10030002
AGGAATACTGAAAATGAACTAAGGGGATCTTTGCGAATGTTTTGTTGAAAAAAAAAAAAAAAAAAGTTGGAGCTACAAGTGCAGCGAGGAAGAAACGACGATGGTTTGTGATAAAAGAACAAATGGAAGTATTGTTTAAGTATTTTCAACGAACGGTACTGGAACGGGGTACGGTCGGAAATGGAATCATTTCAAGTGACATTAATGCTCCAACAGAGGCACCAGATTCATAGATGCCTTCGTTTCAAGGCAACAACATTATTATGCTGGAGAAAACACGAGAAAAATTATTCGCGGACAATTTTCTAAGCAATTATATTTCAATCTTTTCTCTATTCCATGTTTTGAAGGCGAAATCGCGGCGTTATTATGCGATGAAAATTGAAATAACTCGATCGTCAACATCTTGGAAAAAAAGAAAAAAAAAAGTTTGTTTTCCATGTCTTTGCCTTAAACTCGTTAACCTAACGAGAATGAGAAAATACTCGAGCTTCCTCATGGATCGCAACAAACGAGGCTGCAGCTGTGTGTGCGCTCTGTCCTCCATTCGAGAAAGAATTGTGTACCGAAACGTTTGCGTAGCTCACGCGAGCGTGCGCATAAACCGGCAATAAAATGCAAATAAGAGTTGAAGAGTGCGAGGGGTTGGGGATGCACATAGGACAAAGCACGAAGCGGGTGCCTTGAACCTCATGGCAATCATCGGGCTTTACGAGATGCATCGTCGTCGCAGTCGTCGTTGCTCCTGCTGCTGCTGCTGCTGCTGCTGTCTTTTCCAGCATTTCCTGGGCTTGTCCTCCACTTTTCTTTCCAATGCGATTGCCAACGGTGCAGATACAGCCTGGTCCAATGTTGTCTGTCGTTGTCTATCCGGGCACAGCGTCGTAGGAAACCACAGCACAGGATTTACGAATTATAAGTCGCCGGCGGCGTCCTCTCGCCTTTTCCCTTCTCGTTTCCGTACACCTACTCTTTTATTTCTGCGTGCAGCATCCTTCAGATATATGTGTATGTACTATAACGTAGGAACAATCAAACTGGTCTGCTGGTTTGCTAGTTGCTGTGTTTCTCTCGCTTTTCTAAAACTGATTCGAGAGAGTCGAAACCAAGAATAAAGAAAAAGGTTGCGCGGGATTTTCGCGATGTGAAATAGCAAAAGTAGCAAGAGATAAATCAGATATATCGATTATTGAAAATCTTATCAGAATTTCCAACACGATATAATTAACGAATGTGATGGTTAATACTTCTCAAGATATAAATGAAATCAGAATTTTCCGTTCGTCGCTAATTACCATACCAAGCTGCAAAAAGCTTTTAACAATAGTAATTATGATTATTATTGTATTACTTTTAGTGCCTTTTCATTATCGGATTTTTATGATCGGATCTGCGAAATAAAATAAAAAAAGAAAAAATGGGACATCTGAGTAACTCTGGTATGGATATTAAAAGCCGTGCGAATAAAGGCTAAAGGACGAGGTTCCGAAGTAGAAAATTACGTCTGGAGTATAGCTCGTTCGACGTATAGAGATAGAAGCGACGGGGAGTGCTCTTTACAGTCTCGAATCGCAAGACGGTATATAGCGTGGATCATTAACTTTTAATTGTGAGCTCGTATCTCCCAATAATGAGTCCGGTAGCCCGTGCGCCAGCTTTTCCGCAGCCTCGAGTCCCTCGAGAGGGTGCGGAAGATCTCGCGATTCATCCAACCCGCCAGTCAGCCAGCCAGCCAGCCAGCCAACGAGAACGAGGGCTAAAAGTACTAGGCGAACGACAAAGACGACTCGAGGAGCGCGGGCTCTTACTATCATCGCTTTTGCTCCCGTAATAACCCGTCAACCTGATTCTGCTTTTCTGCTGCTGCTGCCGCCTGAAAGCACCAACAGTATGCTCTGTTGCTGCACTCTCGGTTGTCGCTTTCCTTCCTCAATGATGGACTCACTCTCACCCCTTTCGCCCTTTAGCTCGCTCGTCCTTCGACATTCCGATGGAGCAGAAACTCTGGCTTTAGATTCGTATTATGCGATCGTAAATGCGCAAAGTCGACTATTGTCAAATAGTACCTTTAGTAATAGTTACATTTGAAATTCATCAAGTGCAGAAGAGCAACAACTGATGGAACGAAGGACGATGAATGAATATACAATTGTGCTTTTACGTAATGAAAGCAGACATAACGATAGATATTAGGACGATGACGGTACGCTGCTGGACCTGGGCCACGTTACTTATCAGTTGTTAGTTATATTTTTCAACTTGCGAATAAATTGATAAGGCCCTTTTCGACCCTTTATCTGAAATTTATTTTTATCGGATTAACTGAAATGAAAATAAAATGAGTGGATTTTTGTTAATTTATACGAACCGTACATTCAAACAGCACCGTATAATTAGTTATGCTGATGTATACGTGTGTGTGCCAAATACTGTAATTACTGGCGGATCAAGGGGCTAATGACTATATCACTGCTTATCCCCTACTTATCCCTGATTCTGCGCGAAATCATACGTGCGGTAGTGCGTGTCGACCGGTATTTCAGTAGTTAAAGTCAATACGCGTTCCGACTGTGGTGACGGAAGGTGGTAATCTCATGCTAAACCGTCGTCTCGACTCGAGAACCATCGAAATCTCATCACGGAATCCCTTTGACGTCACGTCCGTGTATTAACGTAGATACGTGTTAACGTAGCTATCCGTTAGACATCCTTCTTACCCGACTTGCAATCCGTGTACGTCCCCTGTAGAATGATATATCCAACGTAGGATATAGATGTTACCAGTCGTGAAAAGCACTTGTCAAAGGCGATTGATGTTACTTTGATTTTCAATAAGAAGAAAATTACTGCCTTTGGAAAAACACGATATATCTCAACGCTTGTCAACAAAAATCACCGCATTCACGTCATCACTCAAGAAAATAAATAGAAAAAAATGGCTCTGACATAAACCCGATTATTTGCATGAAATTTCATTTCGGAACTCGACAACTACTTTAATTAAATTTTACACAACATTTTTGGCTCCCATATGTATTTTTCAAATTTATTAAAGAGACAGAGTTTCGTGTCTTTAAAATGTATAAGCTTTTAAAAACCAGATGTTCGTCATTCACAAAAACCAACTACTTCCTATTCCTTTGAGGGTTGACTCGAAACACCGTTTCAAGGAAAATTCCATTTTCAACCCTCAAAGAGAATGGTTTTGTCACAAACAAGTGGAGGAGAAGGTTGCGTGTTCGTGCATTCACTTTCACTTTGCTCTGTTGGAAGTACCGGATGCGAGATATTTTTGCTCTTGCACGCTTTTTGACTTGAACGGGAAGCTCCGGAAAGTATTACCGGTCAGAGGAACAGTGACAGTCGTGATCGTCCCTGATCGAGTCGTCCTCGTTTATCTTTTCACTGGGATTTCTCGCCACCCACGAAGCAACGTTTCAAACGTTCTTCTTGAAGCTTTGCCGAGCGCGAGATTGCGGCGTACCTCGCGCAGTGGAAACCCACGAGGAAGGTTCCTCCACGACATTGAGAGGATCCTTTGAAAGGACCGACGGATACACTTGTTCACTACAACCGCGACAGTATTGTTTCTCCCGTAGAAAATCGTGTGTGAGGAAAACTGAGGCCCACTTTGAGTCTACTGGAGTTTCCCCTTTCCACTTTCCGTAGGCCACTGCTGTTGCTGGTAGAAATAAAGGGAGAAATGGACAAAGTTGGAGCGAGTTGAGTGAGAAAGAAACTGAGAGGAGCAACAAGCAGCTGCGTCTATCTGGTATCGAGTCCAACCACTCTGTTGAAAAGTAAAGGAACGAGTGAAACTCGGACAGAATCAATATTGAGAAATGTTGCGAAAGCTGTGCGATATATGCTATATATACCGTATATGTGATCGCACTGTCATAAAATCAACGGTATTGTTTGTGACAGAAATTGTTAAGCCCAAGGAACAATCCTACGAGGCAAGTATCGGCATAGTTGTATCGGCAATTGATGACCAGTATCAGACACAGATAAGATGCACTCGTGCACTCCAAGTTGAATGATATTAGAGTTGTTACAGTATCAGCAGCCTCCCTTGCCATACGTATGTCGAAAGGTAAATGTAGCCAAAAAAACGGGCGACTCTTCTCTCTCGGGGTTATCCTCGAGCGAGTATCAAAGATGCCTTTTCACTTGGTACGGATGATGCAAGAGATATGTAGAATATTTGAGCATGCACTCACAGACGTGTATTCACTTTTTCCAAAGGTAATGCAGATAAGTATACCGAGAGAGGGATCTATCGAGGAGGAACCTTTATTCTTTCTGGATTAAACCAAGTCTCTGTCGCGAAAAGAAGATAGTCATGTGGATAGAGTGCTCCATAAATTGATTTTCAAGTAATTCTGCCATTTACGATGAAACGACAAAAATCAGAGTTGTACGGGAAGAGATTCGAAACCAGAAGTCTGTGGTACAACTAATGGCAGAAATAGAATCCGAAGCTCCTTTACGATATTCCACCGGGAATTTCATCTGCTCTCGGGTTCGTCGCGAACGGGACGGCACGCCCGGGTCGTTAACGCTACTTTACTCGCTCAAGATGCCGACGAAATTCCCTTTCTCTCTCTCTCTCTCTCTCTCTGCTGGCACAAGTTGCTGCTGGAATGAATATCGCGTCGTACTCGGCGAAGAGCACACAGCCATTCCACGTCCATTGTACAGTGTGGAGAGCATTGCTTCCAGCATCACGAGAAGATTCAACGTACAGGGTGATTCAGCGTCGAGATATCACTTTACACTCTGTGCCATTAAATTAATCAAGCATTCCATTAACTTTGCTCAATGTACGTGTTTTATCAGCTACTCTTGTTGATAACAAAAATCGTATCTGAAACAAGTGCCACAACCAAATTTTGGAAAAACATTTCTTACGTCCATCGACAACTGATTTTTCAGCTTTCGATAAGATAAATAAATGAAACAGCAATTAATTGCATCAATACTGTTGACGAGTCAAGAAAATCTTTAATTTCGGAATCACTCTGTATATAAAATGCTGTGAGTAAGAGAGCTATAACAGCTCAACAGCAGCAGCAGCAGCAGTAGCAGCAGCAGCAGCAACAACGCGGCTGGTATATTAACGTAAAGCGTTATACCAGCCTCGTATTATTACGCCTGCATAGCTGTTATCCAGCGCGTTCCGGCGTTGTCTCCGGGAGCTGGCGTCGTCCTAGACAACCCTTCGTTTGATTCATCCCGCTCCTTACGCACGAGGCAGTCTTAAACGTTGAAAATAAGAGCGAGGCAAGACCGGACCAACATTTAATTAATTGCGACCAACCACGATTTAATTTAGTAGCCGTCGAGATACACGACATATGGATGTGGAAAACGTAGAAAAGGACAAACAGAATGAGGAAAGCCAACATTTATCTCCACCCTGGCGCATGAGAGACGGAAGAAAAGGAACCAGTGTTGTTTGCAATTTTCTGCAACTTTTCTCACGAACGTGTAAGCTCACGCTATATACCAACCCACCGTTTTAATTCATCATATCCTTTACTGCTCGCATTCGCCGGTTTGTCGTTTCTCGTAGTCATATTTCAAGAATAACCAACTCACGGTACAAATGCTCGCTCAGTGTATCACTACACTGAGCCAAAGTAATGTTATACCTTGCGTAGCGCGTTGGCTTTTGACGAACAATACTCTTCTTTTCATCACGACAAACATTTGATTTGATGACACGCACCCGAGTCCACAATTGCGTGAGGCAAGTAGAATAAGCTCTCAACGTGTAAAACAGCATTAAATACATATAGCGAGAGTAATATGTCAGTAATATAGAATATATCGGTATACTCTATCCTTGCGAGTATACCATAGTCGTATATACCGGTGAAATTTCGTTGCAACTGTTCGAAAATTTGTTGCAACTGCTTTTGATTCATAACCGGGGTGGTGTTCACGAGTTTCATCATCTCTATCATAAATGTATATAACAGCGTAAAATAAATCTACTCTCACGAACAGATGGGAAATATTTCATCACTGAGCGACGGGGCAGACTTTGTACACGAGACACGAGGATTTCAAAGTCCCGATGGTATTCGAATAACGCATCGACATATATATGTACATCTTTGTGGATTTTCCACGCAAACCCATTTTCAATTTGTTGCTACAACGTTTGTGGAAAATACTTTAACCCAACAAGAGTAGAATAGGTTGGCATAGCCCCTACGAAATTCTCAACATTCTCGAATGTTTGCACGACCAGGCAAAATAAACAACATTCGTGTTACGCACCATTTTCACAAACGCAGTATCAGGGGCATGTCGCGTGTTGTACAGTCTTTGCACTTTATTTACAATTCTACGGTAACTCTCGTTACATTTTAGGGCAATGATACCCCCACCTGGAATGCAATATTACACCGTTTCTGTAATTATTATAGAAATTAAGATAAACGTGACACAAGTAATGGCTAGCATGGAAGCAACTGGCACAGTGTCCACAACCATTGGATCTGCCCTAGAGTGCAGATATCCAGTTGAAGCAGGCGGGGAAAAGCGAGCGAAATAAAATCGGAAGACCGCGAACGGTCTCCGCGTTGGTGGAATTGGCAATTACGATCCGGGTTAACACCGACCCTGGTGGGCCACTCTGCACGCGCCAGCGTGCGGTTCATTCCAGGTCACGTACACACCGTGGAGGAGTTTCCACCCACCAGTGTCGTCACATACTCAACCAGAGGAAAAAAGACAAATTGGTAGTGGAAAAACCGTCGTCCCTGTCCTGGCGACGTATCATATCGGTACTACATTTTTCTTTTCTTTACGGTTTCAACCTCTCGTATACATTCTTTTTCTTCGACCCTTCCACTTTCTCTATACCTATATCCTTTCTATTTTATCTGCTATCGTCTTCATTCATGGCGCAGCATCCGACGCGGATTTAGTGTTGAAGAGAAGCAAGGTTGAGATTGAACGGCAAGGATGTGATAGTCGTGAAGCAATAGTAAGCAACAGTAAGCAATAGTAAGCAATAGTAAGCAATAGTAAGCAATAGTAAGCAATAATAAGCCTGAACAAGAGAAGAATAGAACGAGACAAGAGGAAGGCGAAATACATATATATTTCGGGAAAGATGCTTGACGAGATGACGTTGATAATGCGGGAATAATGTACTTATCCCGCGACCCCACCAAGCTTTACACACACGGACAAAAATATTCCATAAAAATGACTGTCCAGTTCGATAAAGCTGGGACTTGTCATCTATCTACCAGGGCAAAAATTATACTGTACTCACTTTTATGTCTCAACCTTATATTTTACTGTCGTATACACATACATTTAAACTACACTGTTGGGAATACTACGGTACTTTTTACCATATTTTTACTATAATTTTTATTGAAAATTTCTCTCCGTGTACAGATTGACCGTCGAACCGCCGGTCAATCGCAGTACAAATAAAATTAAGGGAACAATGGGTTGCTATATTTCGACACTCGTTCGATATAATATCACCATCAACTTTTTTAGCGCGGATATCCGCGCTATCGTGTGTATCAAAAATGTTTCCAAGCAGCTTTAACGCGGCTCTGTGTTACAGCAATCTTTAGGGTAGCGAGCTTTGAAATCCGGAAAATATCATCCCCTCCTTTAATTGCCTCGGTAAAGTCTTTTACTTCTGAATCCGAGCGCGCGAACGTCAAATGCCGGAGACAAACCTCACACCCCGTAAATATCTCGCGGCTTTGTCTCTCTCTTATAGATATGTAACAAGAATATATAGGTACAGAACGATATAGACGATTTATGTTGACTCGCAAGCCCATTTCCTCTCACCGTTTTATAGTACCTACTGGAAATTGTACGAGCACAGCTTACATACCCGCATCTTGTGTTTCGAGATCTAGATTATTGATATCCGGAAGAATGAGTAGACAGTCTCAGTGGCGAAGCGCGGTACCGTTTCTGGTATGTAGTTGGTTGGTAATTCGACACTCGACAGTGATTGGCCGTTGCACAGTGAATGCCCTATGAAACGTATTCATCGGAGAAGGATGTGCTTCGAGTCGCCAATGACTGTACAATTCCCAGCCAATGTGCGCTATAGAGTAGGATAGACGTCTCGTTGTATATATGGAGCAACTTTGAATGGTGGTACAGAGGCCAGCGAACCGTCGCTCTCGGGATTTCGTACCGCGCGAGAATATATCCCGAGGACGTTGGATGTGGTGGTGGTGGTTCACACGTCCAGGGATGAGTTGTATGACGAGGGATGCAGGTGGCAATGTCAGTGACGGGCGCACGTACCTATGCTTGATAACGGAGATACGGAAAGAGAAGTACAAAGGCCCGTACAGATAGCCCGTAGAATGGAGCAGTGCAAGAGACGATACGAACGGAAGGGGAAAGGAGACGAGAGCGGAAAAGCGAAAGAAACAGCAGCGTGTGGAGAACGCTGGAACAGAGAATACGAGAGCGAGGAGAAAGCAGCACGAAGCACGCGCCTGGCTTTTCAATGGTGAAAACTAATAACACAACTCCGAGATGCGACGTTGGTCCCATCGGGGAATACCATCGGGGAATACCATCGGCCCCAGCTTCCATTGCCCCCGGGTTGGTGGCTGTGTACAACCCGCGTGCGTTCACGAGAGAGTCAACTCCATAATTCATCTACGAGGGAACAGAGAATTTTAGCAGCTCGCCGCCCGCCGACTCTCGAATTTCCGTGTAAATAATATTCTTCTCGGTATACTGTTGTGAAAACGACGCTCCAAACTCATAATTCACGACGACGCTTATATAGTATTCGGTGTGGCACATACATATATCGGAGTCCGCGATGGTACGATATGTGAACCGAGAAAAAAAAAATCGGTCTTGCACGACGACGACGACCTTCTTCAGCATACAAATAACAAGACTGTTATCCAAGTTGTACGCTCTTGTCGTATCTCCGTCAGTCGTCAATAATATAAGAAGCCCGAATTTTCCGAATACGAATAGATTGGTGCAGTAGGCACGTAATCTGCAGCACATTCTGCGTAATATTGTCATAAATCGGTTAACTTGACCGTGCCGATTGCCGATGCAGTGTTGGTCGTAAATTGCGCAAGTTATCGCTCCTCGTTTCGCGTATAGTAAAGTTCGTGGTTTGCTCTACTACTATACTGTACTGTAGTTCGCGGTCCACCGTACTGTATATATTTAGAAACTGTACTACGTATAATCCTTATCTTTGTTGATTATTCCCTATATACACAAAGGAGACGGTGTGTATAGGGAGACAATGTTGAAAGTTGAATATTACATCTGATTGTACATAAAAAATAAGTGCGTACAAGTTGAACTTTTTTTTTATTCGCCTAAACTTTTTATTTATTTATTGCTTATTGTGATTATTTTCGACGCTTCTTGGTCACCCCGTTCCTAATATTGACGAAAGCACGGAACGAGCATAGTGCAACGGATCTATTCGATTCTCCGGAGCTACTGTCGTCAATCTCCCATTGACACAGAGTGACACTCGGTGAAACGTTGTTGTGGAACTTGGACCCAGTCCACCTAACAGAACGAGACAACACGACGACGACAACTTACGTAGTACACCACTCGTACAAGCTGTCGAACATGCATGTTGTACTCATTGGACCCTTGCCATCAATTAGAACAAGATATGTTTGAGGTGCGACACAGCCAACAGACATCAGAGCTGTAACTATATGTGCCTATTGTGCACAACTCTATGCACTTGTCTATGTATAATAATTGTGGGGGGAGGAGGGGGAAGGAGGACGATCCGACTGTGGGTAGAAATTGGATGAAATTTTAAAAGGAATTTTATATTTCAGCTCGCAAGATGATTAGCATGTCAAGAGAAAAATCATCACAGTATCATCATCGTGTCGTTAGTCATAAATGATCGATTCCTGATACATTGTCATTGAAAAATCCTAGTCAAGAAAAAGATAGGTCTAAAAAAATGAGACCAGGGAAAAAGGGATATCTCATCGCGATCGGAAAATACTGCAGCGTCAGATACTCTCGTTGAATAACGCCCAACACTTTTTCAATTCTCCATTTCTTTTTTTTTTCACTGCTTTTTGCGAAGACAGATCTTTCAATATCCGCGTAATCCATTAGAATCTTTTCACGAAGACGAAAAGGGAGGGGGCACTCTCAATCACAAACTGAATAGTATCTACGAAGCCGCATGAGCGGCAAGTGAGAATGTATGTATCAATGTAGAGTATTATACTACACGGCGAGATGTCGATGCGAGTGCCGAGATTTTGCGAATGGATGTTTTATATATGGAAACGAATCAATCTGCATCGAGTCTCACCGAGTTCCTGCGCTCGAATATATACATCGAGAGGAGGAAAAATGTGTGGGTGCCAATGGGTTGGACCGAGACTCGTCATAGTTCCGAAAATAAATTCAAGCCAAGTAAAAGACTGGTGGAGCGTCGTTCCGAGTACTACGACGAGAGTTTCAACGAGTAAACCAGGCACGAGAGCGTTATGACGTTTGCCGAGCCGACGATGAAATTTAGTCCCAGCAGAGGAGGAAAAGCTCGTAAGCTCTCGACGATATTGCCAGCGTGTCGTCGCGCGTCGGACCCTATCGTAAAGCTTATCGTAAAGCCTCATTTCGGACTGGCACACACAAAAGCGTCACAGCAGAGCTGTTTACGGTAAACTGCACAGTCATTGGCATTGACTAACCAGTCATTCGTGCGGCTTTGGGCAGTCGCGAGACTCTCATACGCGTGTCATTGTCAACTCGTCGAGAAATAATCGTAAAGAAGGGGAGATGCCAACAACTGTAATTGGCTCCCTGTCTACGGAACGCATAATACTGTTTACTCTTGGTCCTGAGGTACTGGATCGCCCAGTCGCTCCAATCTTACCAAGAGTACTCGAAATGTGACCAAACCGCAAAATGGATTTCATCAGAGCAAAATTTCTCTTTGTTAAAACTACTGGCGATAACCGTCGGAGAGGCAATTAACGCCTCGCTTACCAGTTTATCATTAAAACAACATCGCTGTAATTATAGGGTAAACATTATAGCGAAACGGTGGCTCCTTAAGTACACGATTACATGTATTAATTATGACCGGAGGGCCAATGTTGTCTATATATAGCTATTTACCCTTCTACATCGATCATGTTAAATACCTTTGAATTTCCTGGTCGTTGTATACGTTCTGGACTATACAACTATTTCTCTAACTGTCAATTACAGAAATCTAATTTGATATATATTCGTTTAAATAATACACGTATCATACACAACTGGATAACTAAATTATGCACACATTTAAGGTCGGTTGCGATGCCGAATCAAGGATGATACTCTCGTCTCTGAATCCGGTCTTGTTTGTTTTCTCATCGTGTTTGCTCTTGGCCTAGGGTGCTTTCAAACTGCGCTCGTCTCATTGACGAAAACTCACACCCCAATATGAGTGGCGTGCCGGGCTGCATAATATCCGTGCACAGTTGGATAGACCACCACCACCACCACGACGACGGAGGTTTCGATCTAATTTGGATATGCGAATACACGCGTATGCCTCGTAAACAGACAGGCACATTTGATTGAACGTGAAACGCGCTAACTGCAGACCTGGATAGTAGAAATTCGACCATCCGTCACCGCCGTACACCAAAGCGTTTATACAAAACAGTGTAATGTCTGCGCGGCGCACACTCAAACAGTAATTGGCCCTTTAAAACCCAGTCAACCATCGGTCATTGGCATCCCTGCATCCCTGTCCGTCTGAACGTTTCATACGCCAATTATTATAAAGTGGCCAATCATTGTACCGAAAGCATCAATTCAATCGCTTATACTCGTGCGGCGTCGTGTGTACGTCGTGGGTACGTCGTGTGTACAGATTGCCGAGTCGACCGAACGTTAAAGCTCGAAACGTTACGGTCGGACAAACTCTCGTACCACTGTGCACTGCGACCAATTTGTCGTATGTGCGAACCAATCGATCCGACGAACAAATTATTCGGCGAATTTCTCTGGTGCGAAGCTGCGTTCTGCGTATCGTTTCTCTACCGTACGATACACTCGTCATAGAATATACGTCATATTGTCGAAACGTGAATCGCATTCGTTCAGCCGATACATCCGTTTTTTCTTTCTTTTTTTTTTTTTTTTTTTTTT
>JABMBT010054528.1:0-12173 GCA_018906895.1 Odontocolon sp. PSUC_FEM 10030002
AATGAAATACTTATCGACGAGAACAGTATACCGGTGTGCGGCGTGCCCCTGCATTTAAGTATTATATCAGTAATATTGATAATTATGTTATAAATATATTACAAAGAATAACATTAAAGTAATATTGATAATACCGTAAGTAAGAGTACGAGGTAATATAATGTAAGGAGTCAAGCAAGAAAAAAAAGAAGTAATTAAGGTTTAACTTTTGCAATAGAGGGGATGAAAACGGAAGAACAAAAGAAGGTCGATAACGAACGATAAACGTAGTAAAATTACAAACTCTCGGCAGGAGAACCGAATTTTACGGATGAAAAAAAAGGATATTGAACGTACGAAAGGAGCCATAAACGTGTGTTATCTTTTCAAACACACATAGAACATACAATTTCAAAACGTTTAGCTAATTTCGATCGAACCTCACGTTCGCTTTGTATTAGAATTAAAAGGAAAAAAAACGAAACCACAAAAAATGCAACTTTTTTCTGTAAAGCTACAAAACGTGAAATTTCAAAGAAATAAACTGATTACAACTCTGTACATCGACTGTGGCTATTCATCTTTTTTCGTTTATTATCAAATATACATTTTTTTCGGGCATTTTTTTTTATAAATAATTCATGTCCTGTCATATAGTTATGAATAAGCAATTATAAATCTCAACCACGAATATACGTGGCTCGCGGATACATTCTAGTTGTATAAAAATAAATAATTCGTGTCAATGTACAATTGGGCCGAACGTGTAGGAACTCTCTCTCTTCGTCTCTGTTATTTGAGACTTTTCAAAGACAGACCTGTGTCTCATAATCGTCGACTCGTTTCTTTTCGCGATTTGCAGTCCCTGTTTTTTTTTTTTTCTTTTATAATATTACGTCGACGCTCTCGGTGTTTCTCCGTCGTGAAATAATTTAACGAGTTTCCCATCGATCCAGCCATAAAATTCTCAGAAGCACGGCAAATCACGCGATAACCGTGTGAGACTTGCTGTGCCTAACCGCGTCATGTTCTCTTGGACTCTCCCTCGTCAAATCGTTCTCACTGTGGGTCGGACTCGACAATGCCCTTTTGGAACCGCGTCTGGAATAACCGTCCACCTGTCTCAAGATTCTTCCGAGAGGACTCTCGGCACCTGCCATAATCGGAGAAAGACTCAAACTCGGCGCCGGCCGATTTTTTAGCGAGTGAGCCCGTCGCGGCGATCTTACGTTACGATCGTTTGTATTTCTGCGCCTGGCAGATTTTAGTTTAACGCTTCGCAGCATGTCCAGCGAAACAACCGGACCTCGTGGTCCCGGAACTGTATTTCTTCTGTTTTCCTGCGATATTTTTGTAAATTAATTAGTTCGGAGAGATTTCTCAAGATATTATCTATACGAAATCGTACAAGTATCGTTGTACCTTGTTATTTTGTGGAGCTTTTTTCAGCGTTACTTTGAGAAGATCCTCGACGGTGATCGACGGCCGACCACCGACTAAAGGCGTCGAACATTTCCTCGTTGGAGTTTTGCTCGTTCTGTTGCTGTTCGGCGTCATTGGACTATTCGGATGCGAAAAAAGTAGCGGAGGAGGCGGTGGAGGTGGCGGAGGTGGTGGAGGGGGAGGAGGTGGAGGTGGAGGTGGAGGAGGTGCAAACGATTGTGCAGTTTTGGTACTCGGTGCAGTTTGCGATCTTTCAAGCACTTCGGCGAGTGATTTCAATTCTTTCGTCAATACATCGTTGTTATCTGCTAGTTTGTTGCTCGCGCCTCTCATTTCTGTCATTTCAATTGTTAGGGCTTTGATAGTCGATTCGTTAGTCACGCGTACCTTTAATTCATATAAATGATAAATAATTATTTAATGTTCATAAAATTCGATGATAGACAATTGTTCGGATGTTCGAGCAGACAACCTGAGCAAGTTCGTTGGATAAGAGAGACACTTTTTCGGAGAGAACTGACAAAATCTTTTCATTTTCACAGCGTATCAATGATATAACTTGCGTCAATTCACCCTCCGGATGCAGCGACGATCTTGGAGTCGGTGCAAAAATGGACATGAAGCCCCGTCGTGTTGTTTTGTAGCTCTATCGAGAATGTCTCGATCAGTAAAAACTCATAAAATCTTATAAAGTTATTGATAAATAATTGCTCACCTTTTTCATGAACGTGATTATTTTCTTAGCCAGCCATTCGCAGAAAGCGGAAATTCGGGCTATAGGAGTTTTGCACTCTCGGACTCGTGACATCAGAGATTTTCGCGATTTGGCGGACAATTCGCTCTCGTTCGTCGAATTCGGATGTATCGTTATGTGCGATTCCGTCTGAAACGAAAGTTTTGATGAAAAAAAACATATTCATTAGCGGTAAGATTTTGGGTTTGTCATTGTGAATTAACATACTTCCATAGTTTTACAGTCGGAGTCCGATACAATGGGCAGCTCAACGGATACCAAAGATTCCGGCGACGAGTTCCAATGGATCTTGATGTTATCATCGAAAGCTTTGTCTTTCCGGACTTTTTTCGTGGATACGATCGATTTGTGGACTTCGATCGGCGGAAGTAACAAATTCGATTCCTTAATATCATCGAATCTCAGAGTAGTGCGGCATCTTTTTGCCGGTGGTGAGCCGCTTCTCATAAAGAAACATTGGCCAGATTTATCGGCGCTTCCCTTGTCCACTGTTTTGCGAGTTCCTTGCTCTTTCTGGGCTTCAATTTCGTTAACCGACGTTTCGGTTTTTGGCCCGGAATGCATTTTTAGAAGACCCAATTCTTGCATGGTGGGCAATACCTGATTACCGGTTTTCCCATACCAATGAACTTCGCATTGAACTTGAGTCTCCGTTTCAGCTGTCAGTGGAATGTCAAAGAAATTGCATGGTATTGGTTCGTTCAGAGCCTTCGAAACGTTGCTGGAAGATGATAAGGCGGTTTCGAGACCCGTGGAACAGGTGAACAAAGTTTCTGGGACACTGGCGTTACTCGTAAAATTCATGACGGAAAGTGCTCTTCGATCGTCCAGATTTTCGTCTCTCGTATCTCCGGACGTGACATTGTGAGATGGCAATATTATGTCTGATCTGGTAAATCCGCAACTGGAAATTGTATCCGGATAGTTTGAAATTTCGGATTCTACCAACATGTCCATTTTTCCGGAATTCGTTATGAACGCTTTATCTATAGATACAGTTTTTTCCAGAACGTTTTCCTTGCAACTCTCGTCAGAGATTTCGTTCACCGGACAATTGTAAAGCGGGCTCGTTTTTTCAGTTATAAAATTTGTTTTGTCAGAATCATTGTCATTTTCGTCAGATCCCGTATCGTTCTCAGGAATATCCAAATTCAGGCGGATTTTTGAAAGTCTGTGCACTATTTTTGGGCTTAGTTCTTTGCTGCAGATAAGATCGCACGGTTGTGATTCAAAAAGCACAGATTCTGGCGATCTTTGGTGAGGATGCAAAGTTTCCATGATTTCCTTTTGTTCCATTGATTCTGGAAGAAGAGGTATTTGATTCGAGTCGATCACAGCTGCACCGTTATCTCTTCTTTCAGACTCTTCATCAGGCTGCGGATCGTAAATTTCCGGAGAATCGTCGAAGCATTGCGTCTGATTATCCGTATTTTCTAAAATAGCTTTTTGACGATTTCTCCGGTAATTTTTGCGTCTAGTCATTCCGTCTCAATTCGTCCTCGAACTGTTAATGAAAAAACTGAGTGTAAAAAATAACGAATTGCAAATAGTTCGTTACGAATTTGTAAGTTTCTAGCGAATCGATGTTCTGTTCACCGCGAGGATAAGGTATGTATAAAAGAGAAATTATATAAACATCTTACCTTTTAGAAAAAACTTAGATGTCACGACAAACTTGCGAATAAAAAAAGTCGAAGCAAAATTCACCGTTAAAATGTATGAAATATCTGGTTATTCGACGCCGATAAGAAATTGAGTAAAGCATTGATACGGGAGTCTAAACGAACTCAGCGAATCGAGTCAAACAGCCAAGATAAACTGATTTTGCTGCGAGTGTTTTCGACTGTCCAACGGCCAGAGGACAGACCGGCACAATTTGGTACATAATAATAATACATTTGGTCGAGAATCATAAACAGCTATATTCGCGTGTTCTTATAAGTAAAGGTTGGCGCGTAAATAATACATCCAGAATAAACAGTTTTTGTTCTGCGAATGGGTACATTACCCTCGTAATGTAAGCCTTTAAATTAAACATTGGGAATTCTACCAAAATTAATAATCTGCTTCGGTAAGGAAATGAAAGAATTTCAGCTGATATGGGATAAAAGTTAATCTGTTCCAGCAGATTTACGAATCCATAAAAAATTATTTTTTTGTTAAAACTTGTTTTGATAAGCCACATGAAAGTATTCTAAATAGATCGAGAGTTTGCGATAATAATTATTGAAAAAATCTTTTTTTCTCGATTTTTAAATAATTTGAGAAATCTTTCTCGTGTTGTTGAGTAAAGATGAAAAGATATGTTCTGCGATCACATTAAAAAAAAAAGATCATTCGAATAAGACGCGCGTAGTCTCGAAGTCAGCGACGCAGGCGCAGTGCCAAACGGCGGCCATATTGTTTTTCGTCGCGCGCATCTTTTGATGATATTTTTAAAAATTCCGGTAACGGAGTCCCGCAGACAGTCATCCGGTTCTAGGGTAAAGTCATCGGTTAATGAATATTTTTGTTAATTGTAAATCCTTTTCTTTCAGTCCTTAATAATTTTGAAAAAAAATTGCAAAACAGTCGGCATACTTTCATCTCCAAACTAGTTCAGCTTCAAAGAATACCTTAAAAGAATACCCATAAGTTTTTTTTAGAATATAACGACTTCGTAGAAAAAGGATTTTTAAGTGTTTGTTCACTGGATTTGTTATCTGTTAAACTGTTCATTCATTGATGACTTGAACCTAATTTACTTCCAGTAGAATCGTAGAGTTGTGGGTTTGATCCTATAAATTGTATATACAGTCGGACCTCGATTTAAGGGAATTCGATTTTACGAAAAATCCTGATTTCTTGTAGCAGGGTAACGGAAAATCGTTTATGATTATTCGGTACTGTATTATGGTATTATATTAAGGACCCGATTATGGGAGAGCTGAAAAGTGGGTATTTTCCGTAAAATTTAGTTCTCTTAAATCGAGGTTCGACTGAGTGCAGAAGTTTTTAAGTTTCGAGGAATCCGCAGAAGTGAAGATGGAGTCAGTGACTGTAGGTACGAATTGGAAAAGGAAGACACGCATTGGGGAAAGGTAAGTCGATTTTGAAAAGCGATTGTGAAATTTTTAACATTACTTTTATTAATCGTTATCAGTGTAATATGCAATGATATATATACGTAGTACTCGACAATAGCGATTGTTATAAATTATCTACAGTCATGTGTGGCCATGTGATTGTGTTGTGTACGTGTTTGTGTGTCTCTGTATATTTCTTTACGGTATATTACTATTCCGTTCCGTCATCGTTTAACCACAGAATTTTTTTTTTCTTTTCCCTTCCCTCGACTCGATCGAGTTCGAATCGCCGTTCTCTCAATAATAAATAAATTATTACCTATATAAAACATTTACGTTCCTCATATTCCCGCAGTATTTACAAAAGTCTCGAGGGAAAAGAAGATCGCGTTAAATAATAACACTCATCAGCCTTTGATTACACTTGCGAGACAGTCCCGTGAAGTAATTAATGCAACCCCAGTCTCGTTGCTCGTCGGTTTTCAATTTTATCGGGGTTATTATCATCATCGTCCCTTTCTCGTTACTTTTTTTCTCTCGTTACAAATTTACGCTACATCTCGCCTCGAATCCTTACAGTGATATGGATTACTTTTACGTGACTCTGGCTCTCTAGTCGCCAAGTCTAATTTAATGTCTCTCCGGACTTACATACTTTACAAAAATGCCTTGAACTTGAACAATTTATTCCATTGAAACACGGTTAATATCTCGAAGGTCGAGATCATTTATGATTTATCGTCGATCGAACCGTCGTTAATAAATTAATCAAAATTCAAGGAACTCCCGCTGAAACGCTGGCAGAGTTTTGGCGGGATAGATCTACGAGTACGGATTACAATATGCCGTCCTAAAAGTTAGTAATTTCAGCAGCGTATGTTACGTATTTTGTATTTACGTGCCGATCTGTATTTTCTCCTTTTGTGTGTTCTGTTCGTTTAGTCGTGTCAACTGCTGTTTGTGAATTCTCGTGTGCGCGAGCTATTATGCATCTACAATTACTCAAAGTTTCGATACCGCGAAACTTAACTCGATCAACTTATCACACGTTATATTATATATTATACAAAACTAATCGTGCCATCGCGTCAACTGCTACAGGATTGTAAATTATAAAAATAATACGTTATGCTTATCCCCGGCGTTGATGCGATGGCTCGTAATTATCTCGCGCGAAAGCCACCAAGTTTATCGAAAACGAACGTCATCGCCCTTTTCGATAATTTGGCAGTTCCTCAGCCCAACATTTCGTCTGTTAAAGGCTGTATAATATCAGAATTTGTACATCAACTGACTTTGCGAACGCCGAGCTAACGAAAAAACGGCATTTTTTGCCTTCTTTCTTTTCGTTAGCGTTTCGAATTCCGTTGTTCTCGCAATGCCAGCCGGTGAACATTCGATCGATAGATCCTTAAAGTACAAGTCCTACCTACATTTTTGCAACTACACGAGACATTTCCAATCTCATTTTAGTTCATCGCGTTCTCGTTTCGCGACGTTTTTAGTCTTAGAACTCCGAAAACGCGTTCTCTCTACAACTTTACTGCTCCGACTTGCTGGATGGACTCTTCAAGATTATAATATACTCGTACTTGCAACTAATTGCGCATCTCGATTATAATCGGCGTTAGAACTATATGTATATCTCGGTCGAGTAGATCTGGGAGATTGATTTCGCGGAATTGGGATAAAAATGTTCAACAAATCGTTTCGTTTTTCGGTAAAATATTGATAGTTCGAAAGTCGGAGTTGATAAAGCGACGAAATCGTTGTTAAAAATTTTCTTCTGTGATTAGTTTAGGAAGTGTGGCAGTGATTTCGACAAAGGGCTGATAAACCGAATCGCGCTAGTTTCATATCCGTTTATCGTTCGGTAGCGTGATAATACTCGACATGGCCTAGGAGAGATTCACCTCTGTTCGGCAGTTACGTTTGTCACCTAATTATTAATTAATTAATTAAATAATTACGTTGAATTTGAGCGATACATGGCTTCCTGGGGGTAGGGGGGGATTACCTAGATTAGTTTCTTACTTAACGCATATCTCTCACTTTCACCACAAGACTTTACATTATTATAAACCACGGGCGGTTTATTCCATACTCTCGCTATGCTACAAAGTTGTATCGATCTGTATTCACAAGGGCATATATCTACAGATGAGAGATTAAAAGAAACTTTGTTCGTGCCAGACAGTGCAGTTTAGTAGCATCCGCGTTTATGTTGTCACGGAGAAAAGTTTGTTTCAACATTAATCCGTTTGCGGGCACGAGCAAGAAAATTATAACGGGGTTGGCGGGCTTTGATTAAACGGCACGGTTGCTTAGTCGCCTTGGAGAGTCGAAGCGGCGCAACTACTCGAACAACTTGGTACTCCTTCTCCCCGAGGTGACTCGGAAGCTTTCGAAGCACGAATGCGTAACGTTACAAGCCGGAGATTTCCATAGAGCGCGCGCGGTATAATCACATTCTCACTTATTTGTCAGGGCATCGTTACGCGCGGTTTTCGATTTAATTTTCCGCACGCAGCTCCCGGTACACGCGGACGCGTACGCTATACAATATATATTAATCATTAATGATACGTAAATTAAAAGCTAATGACTAAACTTGTTTATAAACTTTGTACAATGTATACAAAAACCATTTGATATGATTATACACCTTACTTCCTCTATTCTTATTCGCATTTATACTTCGTAAAGTTATTTATCAGTAAGTATTTGTTCTGGAAGAAATATACGTCGATTATATCGCATTACGTGCGATTTTAACGTTTAGTTTAATCTCCCCCTTAACAGTTAGGAACGTTATATCGAAAATAAGGTCCGTTATTTGTCGCAACGATGGAGAGGATAATTAACGGTCAAGTGAAAATGAATGCCGCTCATCTCGATTGATCTTCGTTTGTTCGTTTGTACGAAGTTTTGCGCGGAGGCCTAGTATTTTTTCTGATTTGATTACGCGATACGCGATGGCTAGATAAATGGCATCTACGGAACATAGAAATCTCGTATTCCTCAGCGAATCCGTCATCGGTTCACACGCGTATCATGGAGACGTAGCAATGAATCCAAGGTCTTTCGCAATCGGCACGATTATGATAATAATCATGTCGATTCTCGGAACCCGATCGCGTGGATTCGATTTACCGAAGGCTTTTCCGGAGGTGTCGTTACATCCACCCAGAAGTCACGCCGCTGATGACGCTGCGTTAACAAGCCCTCTTCAGTGGATAACCTTTTCCTGTGGCTTCCGACACTCGTCAATGATCGTCCGCCCTCTGATCGAGGCACTTAACTATCCCGGTGATCGCTCAGTCGGCTCGTTTCGTTTGGAGTATTAGGATTGTTTCCCGCGTTCATAAACAGGCTGTTGAGCTTGTTGTACCTCTGACTTCCGGAGCTGCTCATCGTGTTTGAAGCCGAAGAGTTGTGCTGAGCGTATCCGCCAGATCTCGGAAAGCTAGGCACTTTATCTAAAAACACGTAGAAATAAACATCGTTAGTAAATTTCTATCGTTCAGAACCTGTTGAGGAAAAAAAACAAAAGAGGTAACCATCGAGTGAAATGCGTGAAAAAATATCGTAAATTTCAGCGATGTATCTTAATTTTCACCTTTACTACGGTTGTGCCTGAGCCTCTCCTGAGAATTCGCAGGTCCGCACTGCCTCTGAGGAATGCAAGAGTAGTTACTATCACTGCTGTACGTGGGCGAGGATGTACGATTGTTTCTTCGGCGTGGACTCCTGTTGTTTCGGTTTCTCGATCCGCTGCCTCGATTATGAGCGCAGTTAGGGGCGAATTGATTGTTGTACTCCAAGGTATCGGCGTAGAGACAGCTCGATTCCGAGCAGGAACAACAAAGTTCCGAGTGGGTGTTTGAGTCGCATGATTTTCTATCCCACTCGTCGTTCTCCGGTTGATACAGATTATCATTTCTGAACATTTCCTCGTTGTGTCGATAAACTTCGTCGTTTAGGGTGCCGTGATCGAGATGAGAATTCGGATGATTTGCCCGATTGTAACCGGGCTCGTGAGATCTGTAATCTTCGCCAAGGCCATTTTGATGACCATAAATCACCGATCCGCTCTCGTATTCGTTTTCCTGGGTCTTGTAGTCGTAATGGTTGAATCCTTGAGGAAACGATGGTACCGGGGGTGGATTCGTTTGGGGTGGTAACGTTGTGTATCTTCCTTGCGGAATATTTCCGTGATTCGCGTCCAATGGCGCGGGCACTCCGTTCCACGGTGTCGGTGAGGAGGAGAAACTATTTCCAACTCGTACAGGAGGTGTCGGTGGACTCTGCGAATTGGCCGAATTCGTCGCATCAAGATCATTCGTTACGGTTCGTTTTCCCAAGTGCGGACTGAATGCCGCAACCTGCTGCTGCATCCTCGCCGAAAGCGATGTTCCCGCGGGCGGTGGGTGCTCCGGAGGAGGTGGTAGCATGTCGCACCAGTTCGGCATACCAGGCTGAGTACTCTCGTTAGGTGGAATTCTGTACTGCGGCCTCCTCTGTACCTCGACATTTTCGTCCGTATAAACGCTGCTGGCATTGTCGCTGCTCGGCGACATAGTCGATTGATTGTGATCCTGATTCGAATCAAGATTCGAATAGTCGGGTTTTACGCAAGAGTCACTGGAATTTGACTTCTGACCGCTCGTCTCCATCGAATCGGGACTGCGATTTCCCACGCAAAGCGTAGTCGTTGCGTAAGGCTCCGGTGGTGCCTGAAGCTGCTTTCTCGCGTTGTAAAACGTCGTAAGATTTACCTCCGCGTATTCCGATCCTGCCATGCTCACTATTCCCGGTGCGAGCATCTGTTGATTGTTCAACAGTTTAGTTTCGCAGTCTTTGTCGTTGGCACCTTGAAGCGTATTCGTTGGTCTCCAGCCTCTCTCCAGCCAGAGGGTATCTTTGTTCAACTGACATATATCGTTGGCTGTGCCGACCGGAACGTTTAAATGACCCAATTGCTTGCTCATCGCTTGTCTCCGTCTCACATAAAGAGCCCCAACGAGACCCGCTACGAGCGTAAAGACCATCGTTATCATTAAAACGAGAAACCAAGTTTCCGTGATAACGGAAACTCCACCGTGGCTCGGATCCGTTCGGGGTGGCAATTGCGTCAATTGACCGGGATCCATATTTAAAATAGTTGGTGTAGAAAACGGTCCGAGTCCCGCGCGAGTTAATCCCGCTACTCGAGCTGTATACAGTCCTCCGGTTGTTAAACTGTTGATGATTACCGAAGTTGTCGAAGCGTTCAAAGACATCTGGCCTAGAATTTTGTTACTGCTGTTGCTCTTTATCTGAATCTGAAAGGAAATTAGTGAAAAGATTGTGTTGATTATTAAAACTCGGAAAATTTCGTCTGTTGTTACTCGCATCTTTTGTAATTAAATTAATTACCTTGTATCCAACGAGTTGTCCGTTTTGCTCGTTCTTGGGTGGCGGTGCCCATCGGACGAAAGCCGACGTCATATTTATCATGCCAACGTGCACATTTTCCGGAGTACCGGACGGTACGTCCTCCAGAGTCGTTGCCAGTTTTACGTTGCTCGGTCTTCCTTCTATAGTCTTGTAGAAGGGGACGAGAAAAAATTCGTAAAGTGTAAATTTCTTGAGATTCGTCAAAACGTAACTCGTTGCTCCGGCGTTAAGGACAGTGACCATCTGATATTCAGGCTTGTCGGATATCTCGCGGTATCGGATGTACAAACCCTCGACCAAATCCGCTGCGCCAAGAATCTGCAAGCCACAATCAAAATCGTTAAATTGAGGATCATTTACGTTAATTTTCATTTTGAAAATAAAAATATCATCGCAAGTCAAATATTGTAAAATATTATCAAAGGTCAACTTACATCCCACATTATTTTTACACTCGTACTGCTCACTGGTTGAACTTCTCTCAAATGAAGTATTTCACTGTTTAGTCGATCTCGCGCCCGAATCAATTCTATTTGGGGCACGGAGAACTGATTGACGCTGATTGTATGTGCAACGTCCGACAATGGACCGGGTAGCGAAAGTCCGTGGCTATTTTCCGCACGAACGAGAAACACGTATTTCGTATCTTGTTTCAGTTCGTTTACCTGTTGATTGAAAAATTGTCACCGTTACAACATTAATCCGTCGAATCGATGGAAAAATTGATTCTCTTCGTTTCGTTGAACATTTTATCAAACTTACGGTGTAAGTGTCATCAGCGACTCCGGTTGCGGCGACGACCCATCCTGTATTTAAATTGCTGCTAAAGTACTCTATGTTGTATCCAATAATTTTACTCTTGCCCTCGTGGCCGGGGCTCCACGTCAGAGTAACGGAATTGCTCGTAATATTGACGATTCTCGGTTTGCTGGGATTCTGCGGCAGAGCTTGCATGTCGGGAGTCCTGTGAAGTGTCGTACTAGCGCTGACGCTCAGAGTTGCGGACCACGAAGTGTTTCCCGACTCTGACGATGCGATACATGTATAGAGACCGGAATCGCCGTTCTGCAGTTCATCTACGATGAGAGTTCCATTCAGGGACATGGTTATACGATTTCCCAATTGAACGAGAACTCCATCTTTGTGCCATTGAACTTTGGGTATTGGTGTGCCAACAGCCCGGCAAGGCAAATACGCTACGCTCTTCAAAGGAAGTGTCTGATTGGCTGGACCGAGTTCAATTATCGGTGGAGGTACTTCTTCCACTGGCGTCACCTGAAATGCAAGGAAACAGAAATTAATACACAGCTGTAATTAGGCAAACTTAAACAATGTACGGTTGGGTTAATCGAGCACAAACGCACTTGACTGATTGTTTGTAGATGTTCTCAAAGGGACCGGGGGATTAATTAATGTTTGCTCACGATCAAGGATGCGCATTATTTGAATAGAAATGTATTCAAAATGTTTTTTAGATCGAATAATTATGAATA
>JABMBT010054639.1:0-12162 GCA_018906895.1 Odontocolon sp. PSUC_FEM 10030002
ATATATGGTTCATACATAGATCTCTGTACATGTATATAGTTATGTAGGGATAGAAATACTATAGTGCCGAGTAGTCGCGTTGGCCCTCGTCGGATTCGCTGGCGCATTCGAGTTTCGTCTCTGGCATCGTTTCGTTCTCTTCGTTCCCTTTCCCAGCATCAGCAGTAGAATCACCAGAACCACCAGCAGCATTCATTGTTTATTCTACACAAGCCGCGAATTTCGCTGATGTACAGTGTTTACTGTTTATCGCGCGGTACGATAGGCGCAGCTGACTTTAGTTTCGTTGTATTGAGGCGTGAGTAAGCCGAGTCTAAAAAAGGTGGGAATCATCGTAAAATACAAAAAAAAACAAGGATGCGAACAAAGCTCGCACATTGCTTCCTCATTAATTTTCATCGGTTACAAAGCCATCTCTACGAGAATGTATTTTGATTAATTTCGGCTTCCTCGTAGAGGGATCTTTGTGAACCGCGATAATTAATGAGGAAACAATGTGTAAATGTGTGACAAATAAATAATATACGTCTCGGATAGAGTAGAAGAAATTACCGTGCTCTGCAATGAGTATATGCATTGACTTATTATTTATGTCAATGCATATACTCAAGGTTATTGTTTAGTCCAGTATTTTTTCAGAACTTTGCCATGAAATTTTAAGGAAAATTTTTCTTCATATATCCTATTCACATATACTAAACATTTTTTCTCAATTTTGAACGTTCAACCATTTTAAACACTTTGGTATAAAAAACTGAAAAAAGTAATCACCGTCAAAGCTTCCTATGAGACAGCAAAAAATGGAACACAGAATGGGAGAACGGATTTCATCTAACGGTGATCGTTCTTTTAACGCAGTCGGTGTAAAAATAACCCAAAAGATATAAGAGTCAATGTAATCAATCGTGCTGGTCGATTGCAAAAGACCCCAAAGACCCATCTACTGCGATCCATCTATGACCCGTGATGCGTGGAAGTACGTGACTAGATTGTATTATGTACCCGGTAGCGTTGCGAGTACACGACTCAAAAGCGACGAAGATCAGGAAGAGAGCTGTGACCGAATCAAGATTCGTCGAAGCGTGGAAATGCGTTCGTAGCTGAATTTATTGACTTTTATGGGGAAGCAGAGCCACAACGTTTATCCAGACCTGTCGTTTCGATTTG
The DNA here is from genome assembly GCA_018906895.1 of Odontocolon sp. PSUC_FEM 10030002. Taxonomy (NCBI): domain Eukaryota; kingdom Metazoa; phylum Arthropoda; class Insecta; order Hymenoptera; family Ichneumonidae; genus Odontocolon; species Odontocolon sp. PSUC_FEM 10030002. The sequence continues at coordinate 1,168 of JABMBT010054639.1, forward strand.
AGTTTGACGTTGTGGTTTTGAGTTCCTATAATAAGTGTACTATGATATAAAGTTTCATCGGAATAATCGATGAAGCAAAGTTTTATCGACAGATTATATATTACTCAGTAACAGGACATAATTTGGAGCAATCATAAACTAAGGAGTTTTTTGTTCTTTCATCTGTTTCAGGCGTAGTCGAAGCCAGCAGCCTCACCATGGAGTGCGGCAAGGGTCGACGGAAAAGCCTGTTAGGCGGTCTGATCCTTGCGTGGCTGTTCATCAGCGACTGCATCGTGGCAGCACGAAATATGGGTGAGTGACATAAATTCCACTAAAATTGTCAGAAACAAGTCAGTCGTGATGGAAATTTAGAAGTAGGGGAGGCTGGGGCATACGGGGTACCTTTTAACATAGGATTCCGTATTCCTGTTTTGCTCCTCTCTACCCTGTATGTGTTATTACTTTTAAGGAATATCTTTGTTCGAAGCATGAATGAACCATTCGTAATAGTAATTGGTGTAATATAAACGAAAGTCTCGACTTACGTGCGTGATGCAGCACTAAAAGAAGCCACACAGCGTTCATGTGCTCATGCTGTCCTCTCTGACAACCGAAGTAATTGGTGCTGGATCGTGGAGCAATTTGAAGATGCTGGGGCACAGCCAGAGCTTTTAGAGGGTTGAAACTGCGATGCCAGCAAGGCCCAAGCACTAACAGCGCCGAATGACTAACCTTTGGACGTTCTTAGGTATATTCTAGAAGAGATAGTAGGTGTACATACTCTACCTCCTACTATGATAGTCTCGAGAAGGCAAAGCCGATCCGAATGCAGCAGCAGTGGCGGAACCTCGCACCCATTCACGGAATGGAAACACAGAGGCAAAAGCATTAACGAGCGACCAAGTCTGAAGCGTTCTCTCGCAGCGAGACTGCGAGTTCAAGAGGGTCGAGCCTCACTCGCGCCAAGACAAACTTCAAGGGAGTGAGAGAAACGGCAAAAGATAGATATATGTGTATAGATAAAGACACGAGAATGAGAACGTGAGCTTTCTCCCTATATTCCTTCACGATTACATCACACCCCGTTGCACCCAATCCACGCAGCGGCTGCGTTTCCGCTGCTGTTTCCTCGCGTTTTCCTCCAATCCACCCTCTACCCTCCACCCACACCCTATTCCCTTCTTTGGCTTTCTCTTTCCCTTTCTGCGCTTCTCTACGTACTTCAGGATAACGCGGATATGCCTTCGAGTATGCATTCATCGGTTTGTATATTGTACTTATGAAGCTACAGTATAGAATCTCATTGAAATACTTCAGCACTCGCATGATTGTGTTCCTTTGGATGTGTTGACAGTATGTTATACTATATGCCAATTCTCAGAAGTAGCCTACTGGTTTATGTACGAATGTGTCACGGAAGATACGATCCATTTGAGTAGTTTGGATGATATCAAGGTATACTTCGATTCTGTGGGTGCGACAACTACAATCACGCGCCCTTAGTGTAAGAGAATTTAGATATACGGTGCTCTCTGAAATTCTCATTACAGTACTGCTTTTATATGTACGTTTTCAGTTCTACGATGCGTTGTATGATGAGAATGAAGAAGCAGCTTTGATTATTTTCATGGTCTAGCAAAACTTGACTAAGGATGCTTGTTGTTGACTGCGCTATCGTGCTGTATGCTTAACTCATACACATTCCTTAACGAATGTAGCTTCAATTGTGAAATCCGCAGTGTGAAATGAAACGAATATTTTGACATCCCTTTAGTTTCTTCTTACTTAATTAGATTTTTACTACAGACATTCAGATGTATTCATTAATATAAACTGGTACATCAAATCTCATCAGTTAGCGAACAATGTGGATTCACGTCAGAAATAGTCATACCAGTAATGCTGTATCGTTCCGGTTACTGCAATCGGAATCCTAGTTTCTCTGAGACAAAGATACACACTGAACTTGTCAAGTTAGGACAAACGTGAGCTGGGAATTTCACTGTCGGCCGTTCGCCGTCGGCTAACCAAGAGATTTGTTGTCCTCAACCCTATAATAATACTGCATGTACGCCGCAATGTCCGTAGCACAAGGTGCTCCGAATTTACAGCCTTCTACCCTTCAACCCTACACTAGCATCCATATGATAGAACTGGGTTCCCTCTCGCACTATCACGTTCCTTTCCCCTTGAAACTAGTAACAGTAACCTCGTTCCTTTTACAAACTTTTTTACCCCAGCTTTGACGCACAACTCGATCATAGACGTCTCAAATCTACACATTGTGAAACTTCAACCTGTAAGCACGTATCCCTTCAATGTAAAACAAAAGCCCAGCAAGTGACCTATAACATTTTATAATCCTACATAATTGTTTACTGAATACTTCTTCACGAGGATACGAAATTCTCACCCTCTCGAACGACAAAGACACCCTCGACAAGTAGGATATTCGACTCCCTACACTAATCACTTGAACCGACGTATACTGTAGTCGATGTAATGGTAGTCTAACCGCGCTCGCCAAAACCGAACTAATCCGCCTTTTGCGTGCAAACCAATGACATAACGAGAATGAGGGTTCAAGCACAGCGGAGTAGACCTCTCTGATGTTTCCAAGTTCACTTCGGAAAAAAAGTGAAAAAAGTGGCACTAAGCGAGACGGGAGGCGCTGCGTTACGTTCGTGCGACCAAGGGGTTGTTGAACAGAGGATCTAACAGATATCGTATAACTATATATATACGTACCGCGTTAAACGTTCGTCGACTAACGAGGGTTAAATATACGCAATCGATACTCGTGTATAGAACCTTGCACGCACGCACGTTCGCGCGTTCATGTATATTGCCTTGATGTACCCATCGTATCGTACATGTAGTCTAGTTTAGTATAGTACATGTCCGTTAGGTCGACGCATTCCCGTCCGAGGCGTGTCCGACCAGCCAAACCCTCCGTAAACCCGTCCGCTCGAATGCCTACCTAAATACCTACGAGAACTCTGTGACAGAGAGACCAACCCCTCCACGTGAACTAACCAGCGCGGTAACCAGGCCTCGTCACTCTCAGCTAGTCAGCCAGGTTACTCTGCCCTCCGCACAGAGAGGGCGGTTACCCAGATTCTGAATTGGTCTGAACTCTGTATATCTCGTTTGCTTGCGAAACATGGAATACGTGGAACGGGGCCAAACGAAATCCTATTTCGTGGCACGTGGATGGCGAATCGTCGTCGGCTAGAGTCCATATAGAAACTGGGAATGGGGCTACCACGATTCCAACACTCCGGCTCGATTTCCAATATGCTTCTCACCGTCCCCTCACGATTTTGGAGCGCTGCGACTCGTTCACCCGGAAAATAAGAGATATTGCCAAATACATCCATTCCCAGTCAGTAGAAGTAAAGGTGGAGTCTAACATGGGGCCAACTATCGTTTGAAGCTGATGCAATGTATCACAACCATATTTGCACAATATAATTTTGTATGTCTTTTTGCGACGAGCAAAATTTATATAAAAGTATGTTTGCATTTAGCTGATCCATCATTTTGTTTACCTTTTTGGAGACACATCAACAGTTTCTTTATGCGCAAATAATTCGTCAGTTCGTCAGTTCATTTTTTGGAAGTTTAACTGGCCAGTTGGGGGCTAATTGAAACCAACAAATGTCTAAAAGAAACCGATGTTGTAATTAGAGTGGATATATGTAGACATATGGTCGTATCTCAATGGGCGTACATCTTTCTCGGCCATGTTAGTGTCGTGGATGAAAAACCTATGGAAAACTGATCTTTCTTTACCGACCTAAGACAGAAGAGAACCGCAGGACGACGAAGAAGATAGGATTTAAGGCCTCTCGTCGTCCGTGCGCGCTTCTCACCAATCGAATGTACGTACCTAACGTAGAAAGGGCGCAAGGGATCGAGAACCCGTGCACCGTGCTATCTCTTGCTCGGATAGTCGGGGGTAATCGATTTCCGATTTTTGGAGTGGCAGCAATTTTTCAACGCCCGGTGAAAAATAACTCCAGAATAAGCCGGAATAAGTGTCGGTATCCCGGCACGTCCAACTCACACCATCTCGTTGAGAAAAGAGCAGGGCGAAGGGAGACGGTGGTAAGGAAAAGAGTTCCCTGCTCTACTGAGCGAGGATTTCCTCTCTAGCTCTTGCATCCTCATCCCCCATGTCTCTCGTCCTCTTTTTCTTTCCCTTTCCCCGTTTTCTATACTCCATCTTCACTCTACTCTACCAGCGTCGTTTTCTTTTTTGTTCTTCTTCTTCTTCTTCTTCTTCTTCTTTCAGTTTCTCACCCTTCTACTATTTTCCCTTACCACCTCCTTCTTCTTACTCGCCTTTGGGTTGCTGTTACCACCGCCAGCAGCAGCGGCGCTTCGTTCTGTTTTCTCGAGCAACGGCGAAACGGCGCCCAACACGAGAATTCAGTGAGGAACGAGAGGAACCATAACATATAGCTCGCTATCCGATTCGGGCTGAAGCAGAAAGGGTGGGTAAGAACCGAAGCGCTCCAGTGTTATCTATTTAATAGATTACGTTCGGATCTACTTTTTGGCCCGTGTTAACTGCTTCAGACGGGGAAACCTGCGCTAGTCTCGTGCCCGATAAAGGGAGGATAATAGCGTGAGACCGAGAGCTAAGTGTCTTGTGTCTTTTACTTTCGAAAGGGGCAAGATGGAAATGGGTGAGATGGAAAATTTCCAGTGACTACGCGAAAACGGGTTAGATGGGTAGAAGAGGCTGAGTGCAAATGGATAGACAGACAGGATGGGATGAAGAGACGAAGAGGATGCAAGACATATACCAAATAAGCATGCACACATATAAATACATCTACATACATATATCTCGATTTGCATGATGAAGCTAATCGACTAACCACAATTCCTTGTATAGTATATCCAACAGATGTTGTAGTACGCCGGTCACCTTCACATTTATAAGCCATAGTCTACATGATATAGTAGAATGAAAGAGGGATGAAGCAGACAGGAGACGTCCATTCGAACTTAAGACACGCCGCGAATGCGAGCACACCGAAGATAAAATGATCTCATAAAAATTCGCAATCGAACCATTGTTCGTCCTAATGGGAGATGGGGATATACAAAGCACTCTCGAAGGCTCTTTGGCGTTTCTCTCATCGAGCCGAACAACTTGGTTCGGTTCGAGTATATTTCACTCGCTATAAAAATCGTACACGCGTCTACTGCAGTATGCCATCTCTAACCACTTCTGCTAATACTTCTTTCGTCATTCCTCTTTTTTTCTGGATACGAGCGCAGCTTTCGTTCGAGACGACTGCAGCAAGACCGAGATATTCCTTCGACTCGTTAGCATTCATACCGGAGTCTGAAACTCTGGAAAAAAGAAATAGGGGTTGTTCGGCGCATACTTTTCTGTAGGAAGAACCAGGGCTATTTGTGAATTCTATAGATTTTGGAGGAAAAAGCTTGAAGCTCGCGTAGAAGTTTGGGTCGTCTTCTTCACTCGCTTCGTAGTTTCGAAGTAGATGCCCGAATGTCAGGACCGAAAGCTCAACACTGTAAAGTGTTGCTGTCGAAATTGGGATCGTGAGAGTAGCAGATATATGGAAATCATTTACAAACAAATCGTTGAGAAGGGTTCGACCTGACTTTTCGACACCTGAGTCTATATTATATGTCCAATTGATGGACGACTGGAAGTGTATCTGCTATACATAGAAGTGGTGCGTCTTTTGTATATTTTCGTTCGACACTAATAGCTAAACGTAGTAGTTATTCTGAACGTACCAACAGAAACTGAACGTTGCTTAATTGTTCCTGCGGGGATGAAAAATATAGGTAAAATATAGGTATACGCACCAAAATAATGTTTAAAGATTAACAGTCGGGCACTAAAAGCAAGTAAATCCAAAGGACACAAGTAACTTATAAAAATCCTTCACAAGTTTAAGATTGTGCTAGCGATTTGATTTTTTCATCTTACTCTGGTTAATTAATTGATCAAACAAATTTTTACGTAGACTTCATATTTTTTTCATTGCATTCAATTACTAAAGAAATAATTGATCGTCTTTCGATGAGTCGACCAGGTACATATTCGAGACAATCATTAAAGTGAATTTGGTATAGGATATTAAGAAAAGAAAAGCAATCATTACACAGTGATTAATAGCAAATCGAAGCTCGACACCCTCACTACGTTATTTCCTGTTGCTCGAATGTTCTGTTCGTTGTATCTCAAACACCCGACGATTCTGTAGAGATTCTCTCGTGTCGCCCACGTGGATGGATACTCGAATTAAGCTATGGACGCGTGAGGGTCGTTTCTCGGTTGGATTATTCGTGCGAGCGAGTTTTACGCCAGGGTACACACGGAGCTGGGTGCTCCGCTGTTCTTCTACTGTTGCTCGAGGACTTGGGGTCGCGATTTCGTGGTTCGAGCCAGGATTATCAGAAGACTAGACGCAGATGAAAGTTTCATGGCCCAATGCAGAAAGCAATCGATGGGTGGGGTGAAGAAAATGAGGGCGAACAAGATTTCGAGCTTGAAATGTTTGTCCGTCTGTCGCCAATGGGTCGAGGGGTCAGTATTATAACAGTTGCGATAGCTGCAGAGGATTCGAGTTACAGATACAAGTGATTTATTCGATGCGGAAGACATCTGTACATGTCCTGCAGCGGGGTGTTCCGAACAAGGCAAAACGCGAGATCGTCATGAACCGTGATTTTCTTGCAATTAAGTCCCGGCAATCGAGATCGTTATATTCGTTCGGTATGGCTGTCCGGCCGAGGTCCAGCTTGCAATAAACGTCGCTTCGGGAAAGTTATCGAATCGCTTCGTTTACATCTGTGCTTCGCACATACACGTGCATATGAGTACGTACCAACTTACCTGGGCGAATATATATCTCTGTCGCCGGAGCAGCAACGGAATCGTTGCTCTTTTTTCATTTTTATTTACGAAACGTTCGGTCCAGTGCGGGCAGATGATTAACGGGCGAACAGGCTCGAGTGGGTTAACGACTCGGGCTCGGGGCTCGAACGAAGATTCGGCAATAAAAATCCACGAGAACGGGAAAGCGAGATAGACGGAAAAAAATGAGAGAAAGAATAATAGCAGTAAGCCTGAAACTGAAAATCGCCTCTGCGGGGAATCGGTCGAGGCTTGCGTTACAGTTCACACGAGTTTAACGCTGCCGGAGTGGTCAAAGGGATGCGCGGGGACCAAGGGGATCCTGTACTATAACGCGGGATAACGATGGTTCCCTCGTTTTCCGCTTCGTAAACGTCAATTTCCGATGGACATGAAAAATAATGAAAGGATACTCAAATGTGGATGCCGTTATTGCGTACACTCGTTGCCAAGGGATTGTTTAAAATCCCCTGCTGTATTGCTATACATGTGTATATGCCTGTAGAGTAGGTATATGTGTGGCAATAATCCTGGGGTATTATCGGAAATGAAACGTAGCGAAAAATGTGAGAATGATCGACGGTAATATGAAATTCGGCCCAAGGGTAGAAAAAGGATTGATATCATTTTGCACGGTCAAAAATGAGTTCCAGTTTTTTCTTGGCTTACAAATAATTCAGTAATACACTTACGCCCTATATAATTTTTTAAAGCGACTCTCACTTTCTTTCCTTTGTAACATTTTGTGGTAATTACGTGAACACCATAATTTTTGTTTAATATTATTTTTTTACGTGGATACAAAATTCTAATGTACAATCATAATTCATAATTTAAGAGAGCAAAGCTTCGAGGAAATTTCGTTGGCTTTGGGAAAATCAATTGTTGCCAGGGCCTTAGGAGCTCCTTCTTCCGACCGTCGACGATTTTGTGCTTTCCGGCGTAACCGGAGCAGTTCCAAGTCGACGAACTGTGGTGTACCAGTAGCACGAGGAGAGTCTGCATTACCCGCATTGCTGACTGTGCTTCGAATTTAAAAAAAAATCAAGTAGTAACGGGACTGAGAGCGAAAGGAGGTTGAATAAAAAAAACGAAGAAAAGTTGGATGAGGGACGCGACAAAAAATGAAAGCACAAAAAAGCACGCGGAGTCCGTTCTGTCGGAAAACTAGGTCGAGCAGAGCGAGGATGGAGAGTGACTGAGAAAGCGAAAACGAGAAAGGAACCGAGAGAGATATTCCAGGACAATAACAACGTCAGGCCCCGCTGTTCCTCTACGTGTTTCGCAGTTTCGAGGGTTTCGAACGACTCTAGCGTACGTCCACCTTCTCTTTATTTTTCTTTCTCCTTTTTACTTCGTCTCAGCGCACCAACTTACGTTACACGGACGATTTATTCGCGTTGGCATCGCTGGCAACGTCCGGATTTACGCCGCTTACGATAATAGCGTCGTTTCAAGCTTCCGAGCTCTCGAGTTTCAACATCCCGACGCTTTTCTCGTTGCATGCACGATGGAGTCTCGATAGAGAGAAGCTTTGCCCAGCGTGTATCATCATCATCGTTCGTCGAGTAACCAGTGATTATCGGGGGAAAAGAAAAATTAAGCTTGTACTAATTAATGTAAGTTTCTCAAACGTAAATGTCGTCACGCACACAAATTTTGTCTTTTTCTTTTTCACGTAATTTTGTTCGGTCCTAATTGTCATGCTCCAGTAAAAAGTGCACATTCCTTTTAAAAATATAACGAGAAATTTTCACGTGGAGACACTCTTGCTATTTTTTTCTGTCATTCTATGTAATTTGTCGACGCGAAAGTATCAAGAGGACAAATTGGATTTTCAAGATGCAATTAGTCGAGATTAAAACCTGTGTTTCCAGGAATTATATAATTAGGTGAGACGTGACGGATGAAAGAACGTTATCTGGATGAGTAAGCGTGCCCTGTACATTTGGAAGGTTGTGCTCTTCGCTCACACTTCCTTTCGAGATTATTTTTCGATTGCACCTTATTCTCTTCATTTTTGGTATTGCGAAAGTTTGCTAAAATAATGTAGTCATTCGGGATTCTGCCCTGACCCAAATGAACGCAGTCTCATCCACTCAAAAAGAATGCAATCTGATTCAATACGCTGTGTCACTGAACAACAGACCCACGAGCTTATTCATTTTCCAACTGCGCTCAATCCCTATTTGTCGATATACCGCATTGTTCGAGTCGCCCGAAGGTCTCATATGTATCAGACCCTTCGTCAGGAATGACAATAAAGAACCTACGAGTAGCGATGCAATTAGGCCAGTTGGGTAAATCATGGAGTTCATTCAAGCGTGCATGCATGTTGCATGAATGTTGGAGCTACACGAAGTGTCGTATTTGCGAGATGCACCCTCTTTTCTGGAGTGTGTACTCGTCACTAGTATCTCTTCCTTTGCATGCTTTGATTGCGATATGAAACCTATGCAGGCTTACATTGTGAATACTAGATACTTTGCCCCTTAAGAATTTGTTCAGAATTCTTTTTAATTTTACTTTTTTTTTTTGGATTTCCTTGTATTCGACATCTGAACCATCCTGCAAAGATAGCCGATGCGATGAGCAATTGTTGATCGACGTCTATCGACACTCACGCACAGAAAGCATGGTCGGGTTGATTCCCAAATTCCATATCGATCGGTTCTCGTTTCGGGGGGTGTTGTTTTCCCATCTAACAAACCACATCTCTCTTCGAATATACACAAACAAACACACACGCATGAATAGGAAAAATCAACATAACGTTGCTCACGTCCGAAAGTCGGTGTGGCGCTACAGCAGTATTCATTATTGCCACTGCTCGACACGCCACGGATAGTGGATAAAATACAATGGTTCCGGTTACATGTATTATAGATATATTTTTTCCCCCATTGACGTTTAATTAAAACTTCAGCCTCAGAGTATTCGGACTGCCGTTTCGGCGTGGCACTAGCCCTCGATGAAGGGTGCCATCTGTGATATCCCTGAAATCCCTCGGTGATTCTGGCAGTTCCGGAGGGTTTGGGCTCGCGGGGGTGTACGCCAGGCGTTAGGGCAAAATGGACTACACATTGCGTAAAGAAAATAGACCGAGGAAACCAAAAGGTTGAACAGACAACATAAAATTATCTTAAGGAGATTTGGTCACTCCATTTCTCTCATAAACTTGCGATAATTTTGAATTACAATATAGTATACAATATAGTAGCTACAAAGACTTGTTCTTCATACTCGATTTAGCACATCGAAAAGGCCTGAGTAGAAGAATATATGGCGTTCAGTTTACTCAGTCGTATGTATAAAATGACGTCAGATCTTATTCCGGTAAATATCAATGATGCATCGTATCTTTGTTTATAACGTATCAAAATTTGGGGATTTTATTTTGAGTAGGCTAAAACGACCAAACTTCCTTAACAGCCCAATCACTATATTGTTTACCCTGGTACCTAGGTACCTTCACATAAAGATTCTACCTTTTTTCTTTTGGCAAGGGTTCCTCGCAGCCATGCGCTCGCGTGGGGTAAGTGACATACATATCTATATACGTATACTACATCAGCCAGCGAGCCTTGCTTTCGGAGCGTTCGATCCCGCAGCACTCTTTAAATCGCAGCACTCCCCGGTGGGCACCAGCCGTAAATCCTCGAAAGAACTTTCGGCCCACTTATCGTTCCCCGCTTTTATGTCACCCAGTGCCCGGGCTTTCTCCGATCTTCCAGGCGCCCCCGATCTCGTGAAAAACTACTGAGAAGACGAAAACCCCTCATCCGTTCGAAAAAGATTCCTTTTTTCTCGCAAAATATGAGACAGGTGGCTTTACTTTAGAGGGTTGACACGTTTAGTAGACAGATCTTCAACGGTTTACGTATATATTTTATATTCAATTAGAAGGGTTCGATAGATTACGGTATGTCAATTTCGAGAACGATCACATTCGTTTGTTTCAGTGTCGTAAACCAGAAAAATATATCATGGATTTTGTTGAATACCAAGATCGTGTTATTTTATCCTTGATGGGTGTGATGGGCACCTTCGGGCTCTATTTTCTCTTAAACAATGATCTTCATTCTATCGAGGTTTCCTAAAAA
>JABMBT010054750.1:0-12142 GCA_018906895.1 Odontocolon sp. PSUC_FEM 10030002
GAAACATATCCATAAACACTCTAAATCTTGCAAATGTCAAGATATCGGGCTGAAACCAAAAATGAACAAGGATTGCTACAAAATTCGGCTTATTTGTAATGTATAAAATGAGGGAGCAATTTGCAAGGTTCTACTTTGCAGCCTTGTTTTTCTGGCAGAGCAAGGAGGCTCTCTCACAGGTTTTTGCGTTTTTTTTTTAATCTAACTAGAATTAAAGCTTTGGTTCTGCATTTCTTTCATCTGTTTCCATTTTATATTTATATATTTTATTTCGCAGTTTTTGCTTCGCGCCGAAGCCATCTGTAGTTTCGACTTAGCGAAATGTAGAAAAACTTTTTCCACGCTAAGTGAGAGCTTATAAAGACAAAATTAAAGTCGTGCAAGTCTGGATAATCTCGCAATGAGGTCGTTTTGCTGTGACCCTTTCCACTGCTACGTTTATCCGGTATATAAATTCTCACGATGTTTATGCCAATATCATCGTGAACGATAAGTAAATACATACCCCATATAATGTATTTTACGTTCTTTGCAAATATAACTTTTTTCCATTGGATCTCACGACATTCTATATTATTCATTCGGTGACACAAAGCGAATGAATTAGCTATTTCACAACCCCCTAATCGATGAATTATGATTGCGCTCTCGATTCTCAATTACAGACCTTATTTCTCTATTTTCCTTTTTCTCCATCATCCTTCACTTTCAGTCATCTATTTCTCTTTAAATAAAAGCTTCCGAGCCCACCGAAGTGAGTTTTAAAATTTACCATACTTTTTTGCTTTCCGTATTTTCTTTCGAACAGGCATGACATTCCTGAGTGTATACGAGCACTCTCACTCCAGTATGTCCCACAGAATGAATTTGCGATTTCCATTACGAACCCTCTCACTTTCTACTCGATAGAATAAAACGCATTAATAATTGAGAGAACAATTGAGATCGAGATGAAATATGGTACAAGTGGGCCCTCCATCCAGTTTCCGTGACAGTTCACAAACGAAACTCTCGTCTCTACCGAACATACCGAAATATAAAAGCACTCAAACTCGAGCCAAGGAGGTATTGATGGTATTCTATAGGAAAACTGCAGATTGGATCGTCCACGTCGGTCTAGTCAGTCTCGAGGACTTCTATATAACTATAGTTTTCGTGTACCGAAAGCTAGTACGAGCCACCAAGTCGAAGTACATCACCCAAGGGATCCGTCGAGCGTCACCTCAGCTCCAACACTATATTAGTCTCTTCGGTATTCGGCGATTCGAGTATTACCCGTGTTCCAGTTGCACACGAAAAAGGCTATCGATGCCAGCGTGCTCTTTCCCACCCTTATTCTCTCAGGACATACTCCGATTTCCTTCTATCCATCGTTATCTAACTTTCTTTATGTTTATCTTATTCGCAACGCGACATGAAATCTTCCAATGGCTGCAGAGATAGAAAATAGATTTTTTTTTAAATTTATTTGAGAAGCGAAAGAGGTTGAACGAATATAAAACGTTAAACCGTTTGGAAAGTCTTTGGCTGCTGTTTTCTCGGCGAGGGGGTAGTTATTGGCAAGAACGATCGTTGAAGCTTCAATGGAAGAGATATTAGCAGCAAACAAAAGACTCACAGTTTTCCGCTCTTATTCCCTTTTTCCTCTTTCTCTCTTCATTTTCTTTCCCCCCGCTGTCTCATCTCTTCCTTTTTCTTACTAATATTCCAACATTGAAGATTTCCTTTTTCTTTCTCTCTCTCGGATCTCACTGCCCTGAAGGCTGCTCTTCCCATCTTCCGCAGAATCTCTCTCTCGGTCCTTAGTTTCATCCGCCAAGTGTAGACAAAATGCTCGCGGTACTCCACCAATGCCATTATCAGCCCAGTCGTAGAAAACTATCCATCCCGCACCTTCCGTGCTCTTTTTCCAGTGAAAACTATTTCAATTATTAAGCGGCTCTTTCCCAAGAGCGCGAAAGTCCCGGAAACTATGATTACCCTTCTTTCGAAAGCCGTTCGAAAGCTCACCCTCGCTTCTCTCCCGACTGAATTGCCCATCCAAGAGAATAAAATTATAGGTAAGATGGTCGAGAAAGAGAAAAGATGCGGTAAATAAGAAACTGCATCTTAACCGAGTCTAATAGATATAAAGTGTTTATTAAGTGAACTATTTAAGTTCTTTTAATAATACCCAGTCCAACGTAAATGGAAATTAGCGTAAATCCTTTGAACGGCAGTGGAGGTTGGGAATTTCATCATCTTCTATTTTCTCACAGTGTTGGTTGCTCACAGCATACAAGGCACTCAGTCTGATGAAACTTAGATGACAATCATTAAAATGTTTCGTTTTCGACAGAACCGTGCAGCATCTAAAGACGATTTGTGCCTTCTCGTAGATTCTATTTTATACAGCATCTTCAGCCAGGAGATCTTTATCAGCATCTTTAGCCAGGATTCTATTTTATACAGCCAGGAAAAGGAATTTTTCTTGATACCTAAGCAAGACTATGGGACATTGGGATAAATTGCAGATTTCTCGGTTCAAGTAGAAAAGCCTCTGTACGATGTCACGTTTACGTTGGGTAAGCTTTATCTACTACCAATAATAGACTCATCCTGTCTTCTTCTATCCTTTTTGGGAATGTAACCTTCGTAGCTCATCTTTTCGAAATTGGTATGTTCTCTTACCTAAACCTAAGGTTACCTCATCCATTTCCGAAAATGTATCCGATGGTTATCGATACTTCCGTCACCCGAACCCTGTAAATATCGGCTCGGTGTGTGTATTTTCGGTATCAGAACTGCCGGGTTCATTGATGTCCTGTAACTTTCATTTGTCTCTCATTTCTGTACTTGCTTGTAGTGGATTAAGCTTTAGTTTTAGCTAGTGAATGCGGAACTCGAGTTCACGTAGTGATCGTAACAACGAGATAAAATTTGCGAGCCTCGTAAAAGTATAGTATATAGTTCAGTAGCTTTGGAGAAAAGAGGGGCAAAGTGTGACACGAGATACTTTCATATACTGCAGTTTTTGACACACGAAGAGTCTTTAAATCATGGAATTTTGGTATACAATTTTCGTCTGGTTTATGTATTCGATGGCATAGCTAAAATTTGGTTACGAACTTTTTGCTAATGTACTGATTACAATGTTGCAGTGTATCATGATGTCACGGTTCTCACTGCCCCCCAACCTTTTCGGACTCTCATTTTTTGAGAGAATGTTTAGTAACTTTCATATCATTGTAAAATACTGTATGCAACATTTAAAATGACAGTCATTTAAAAGACGAAAAAAGTCATGAATTTTAAATAAAAGTTTCGTCGGTTTAGTCAGAAAATGTTTGACCCAATGAAATTTTAATCGGATCAAATATTACTTAAACAGTGTCAAGTTTTCTTTTAGTCAAGATTGTTTTGACTTTGTTAAACTTGCCACCAGAACTTAAAATTGATGCACTCAAGACACAACATAATTCATAACTACATTTCTAATAAAAATGTCATGATGAATTAATCTTTACATGTGTTCTGTAAGTTATGGCCTTTGCATTTATAATACTATTAGAAATTTACACAACAACTTTACAGCTGTTATTCGCTTTTCTTAAAGTATTTATGATCGCAAAATGAAAAAAAGTGATATAAATGGTTATGAAGAACAATATTTTATGAGAATTTCAATACTCGGTGGTAAACGAGCTAAGAGAAAACGAGGACATTTCGAGATGAGGGAATGGTTAGGAGTGCGAGAGGGAATTCCTCGCGAGTGAAAGCAGTACAACCCAGCCTGGGACTGCGAGAGGCTCATGAGGTCACGGTGGCATCTGGCTATTTGGGTTAGTTCGTGCCGTGGGCGAAATTAAATTCGCGCGGTACGCGGAAGGGGTGGTCGTATGCCAGAAATGAAGTAGGCAGAGTGCTGTGTGCCGCTGCTGGCCTCCAGAAGGTGGTGGGAAAGGGTGAGAGTTAGAGAGAATCGAAGCGGCTCAAAAGCTCTCGCGTGCCGCGTGGTCCGGAAACTTTAGTGGGGGAGCTATCGATCGGCTTGCGAAAATGTATATCGCATACTAGCTATACCAATTGTGCTGTGTTGATACATATACATATACGATATTGTACTGTATATAGAGCAAGTGGCACTATCACTGATTTTAAAGGCAGGTGCATTTTTTAACGCAACGATAACAAAAATTGGCGAAAGATAAAAAGTAAAAGGCATTGAGCCGTCGTATAGCTATGGCCAGAAGGGTAAAAAGGGCCTTCTAGGGCTTTTCGGGATTTTAGAAGAATTTTGGTTATTGATATTAGTTAATAGTGGGGGTGAGGTTCGGGTACAGATTCGATTGAAAAAACGGGAAAATTTTTAGGATTTTGGATTTTTATCATGTATCCTTTTGGATTTAAAGAAAATCTTTATCGTATTCATAATCAGCAGAAAATATCCGACCAATAATACTTTGAACACGTTGCTAATGTCGGAATTTTCTGTTGATTGCAAATAACGTAGAATTTTTCTCAAAGTTTGACGGGATCTACTCTAAAAATCCAAAAAATTGAAATTGATGAAGTTTCTTCGATTTTTCGGAATATCTAAGCTCACACTAACTGACAAGCTCTCGTTGATGTTCGAGATATCGAGACCGCTAACCGATCGAGCCAGCACGAATAAAATACTAACGATAAAAAACCCCTCGCATTTTGATAATATATCGTCACCAAGTTTTTAGAAGAACATTCTCTCCTATTTTCTATTGCTCCCTCGCTCACCCTCTGACATCTGGCGATTTGGGTTAATCCGTGCCCAGGGCAAAATTAAACGGCACCGCTCTGCTCCTGGTCCTGCGGCCTAATTGAAAGCATAACCGCACCGCACCATGACCGACGGCCATCGTCGTCGATATTGCCCTCGAGCGAGATTTCACGCCGTAATAGCTGTTAACGATAAAGGCTTTAGGATGATAACCGACGCCCCCAGCCAGCGAGACTTTCCATGAATAGCAGAACTGTGTACTGCATTTTTATTTCTCATTTTACCTTTAATTGAGCAGGTGTTGACTCCCCATCAACAGCTTTATCCGTCTCATTATTTATATATCATAAAATGATGAACTATGTTTATCTGTAATAATCCAATCGAATCTTTGAATTCCGCATGCAAGACATTGCAATAAACTAATCACCATTTTGTCTCCGCAAATGTGCCTATAAATTGTTCCTCCTAATCTTAACTTCTATTCGTAATGTACAATTCTCTAAGGAATAGTCGTTATCGTTCTACCTCTTGCCTTGTTTGCCCCTCCTCCATGATCCGTCCCTAATATAATTTATCTTTAACTCCACTACTTATCCCCATTACGAGTCGCGAAAGATTTAGTCGTCCCCGCTGCATCGTGTGAGCGCAAGCTCATTCGCCACACCACAACATATAGCTTCTTAGTTTCCTCTCCCAAGTGACTAACGATGCGATCGTGCCTTCCACTATTCCATTCCCCTTTTCTAAACCACTTTCCTCTAGCATCGTTTCGCTAGACACTTTCTTGTTGCATCGCATGGCTTCCTCTTTCTCTTCCTGCTTTACTTGCTTTGTACGGTCGTTGAATCACACCTTAATAAAGTTTAAGATGATCAGGATATTTTCCAGCTCGCTGGTCGAGTGAATGACCGAGGAAACGGAGAAGTGTCTCTTGTTATCCATTTTATACTCTTGAATTTAGAAGGCCTTTCGTTTATCCCAAAATCCTTTGGGCTCCGGCTTACTCCTGGTCTAAGGTAAAATTGGGTCTGCCCAGTATAACATGATACAATGTTCTATTATTACGATTTAAATTTTGAGAAAAGAATTTGACATTAGGATATGGTTTTAAAGACATAGCATTTTTATAGAATTCATGTCAAGAGTTGAACTGGACCGTTCTCATCCTGAATTTAAGTTACTGCTCCAACATGAGAAATGTAAGGTTTCAACTTGAACTCTCCGCTCACGGTATTAATTAAGAGGTTCCTCGACCGCTACGGAAACCCTCGGACATTGTTGCGGTACCTTAAGACAGGTATCATTCGTCTCTGTCCGGCAATAATGCCTCGTGATAAATGCATCTGGTTGGACCTTTCTGTCCCATACCTTGAACCTCATGTGGTCCAATGTCGACAGACCTTATCCACATTCGAATAGCAACCGAAAGTTCCAACGTATCCGTTTCCTTCAATCTTGCTCAAAGAGTGATCGTTTCTAGCCATGACTGAACGATCAGTGAACGTTCGACATTGGCACCCTCGTTAAATCAGTTATACTCGGTCTTTCCTCTCATTTCACTTTCACCATTCGCAACGGACATTGCGAGGAACCGTATATCTCATTGAAAAGTTACACTCGAAGTCAAGATATCCGCTTACCCGGATCATGTCCATCCACAGCTGGTTCGATCGTAAAACGTCGCCTACCTAGCTATCTCGTTCATGAAAACCCTTCGATATGTCGAAGTTCGATATCGGACCGGCTGATGCCTGCCATTGAAAATGCCATTTCTATATCGTCAGATGCTATTTGTAACCATGTAAGGTCGAGATTAAAGATGGAAAAAGTAATAAAACTTCATCTTTGTCATCAAACACACATCAGAAGTTTCCTTCCAGCATCAATTTTGATGGCAAATCTCATTTAGTTTCAGCGTTATTGATGCTTCGATTCTTGAAGACATTTTGAAGTCCCGTTAAATAAATTTGTATTGTAAAAAGGTGCAGAGATGAAGAAACAGTGGAAATAAGACTTTACTCTCTTTTTGTACCATACTTTCAGTCAACTTATACTTATATTTTTTCAATACTACTTTCATCCCATCTTATGTACTTCCATCGACTATTCTTGGCTGTTGATACTCCTCGTCAATTCTCTCTTTTCGTCTTAGTCTTTCTGTTCAAGTTTCTGCTATTCGCGAAAAGGCTATTAGAAAGCGAAAAGCCGAGTAGAGGCAGCTCAACTAATGGGAACGTCGAGTTTAAATGGTGCCGTCGTTTAATTTTCCTCCGATCGTTCGTAAAAGCGTTAAATCGAACGTACGGCACTTCGTGACCAGGAAACTCAACTACAAGGCGAGGTGAGGTGAGGAGAAAAGACGAAAAGAAGTGGAAAAGACTACCTATACCATTGCAGACGATAGCCATCTAGCGAATTCGCTCCTGTATGGGTAAGCCGTGTAAAAATAAATAGCTGGTGTCAGCGCGCAACTGCCTTTACTACGCAACCCTGGTGAAGTCGAGTGCACTCACCGAAATTCATCGGAGAATCCGCACACCTCCCATTCTATTGCTCCCAACCTACCTCTTCCACTTCCTTCGGGCTCATCCTCCACTTTCTTGATCCCTTTGCCAACGTCCCTCTTACCTCTGTTAGGGACGAAAACTTTCGTGAAATTAGCTCGAGATACGAACCGTAAAGTCGGGCGCATGACTGAGGGGAAACTGAGAAGAAAAGCTCTCTCTGGCTGGCTCTATTTTTTTTTTTTTTTGTTTTTCCATTGGCCACGTCCTAGCACTTTTCGTTTCTGAAAAACTCTTTAAAGGATGCAAAGTATTTTTCATGCAATCAGTGACGGCAATTAGAATACCTGAGTCGCTCATAATACGAGCTGAATAGGTGCTTGAAAAAATGACTTAAGGATTATTTCGCCTACCGGAATGACGCATCTTTGTATGGTCGTTGCTGTTGGGACCCTTCTGGCTTGCGCTTATAGTCCGCTCAGTTTAATGTCAACGTTGCAAGTCTCGATCCCCTCGGATTAGGAACGTCGTCGTCGTTGTGAGAAGCACAACGACGTTTCTCCTTGCGCTTGCAAGCATCTGGTTTACTTACCCAAACGTATAGTGTCAGCGTAGCTGAGTCAGGCGAGTTGGTACCAAGCGTTGGCAATGACGAATGACGTTCGTGTCGACGTTGACGCGACCGCGTACCGTAATGAAATCTCCCGAGGACGTACAGTTACCAAGTGTCACGAGAACTCCTCGTCCCTTCAACGGAAATAATTTAACGTCGAATATGAGTTTGAAAAAGATTGAAAGAAAAAGTGAAGCTGTAAGCGTCATAATGTTCAAAGCGGTACCATTAATACGTTCTGGTGTTGACTGATCTGAGAAATATGTTGAGATGAAGTACTTTCATCTTAAGTGACTCTTATGGAGCTTCATTTTTATAAGCTTAACAGCTTTATTGAGTCTCTAGGATAGAGTTGATGTGAATGTTGGTTAAGAATATCATTAATTATTCGACTAGCTGAATTATTCTATCAATGTAAAAGGTGGAGCAATAAGTCTGCCTTCATGATATATCCACGGGAAGACTGTTAAGCTCAGGGAAAGTGGTTCGATGAGACTATCGGACGTTGAATATTTCAACGTCAACTTCGCTCATAGGCCTTTCCCAACGAAGCCTCATAATGTCTCTCTCGGTTTCTATTTCCCTCTCTCTTTCGTTCAATAGCTGGTCGACTCCTCCCTTCTGCCATCACGTCTTTCTTTTCCATCTAAAGGTTTCACCACGAGGAACTTGGTTCGTGTATATATTCGTGTTATACAGTCTACCCTATCGATTTTCTCTATTATTAGCCTACCGCCAACCCCTATTAGAATGGCCAGCATCTTATATCCAGGAAGCTCTTGTTACACTGGCGTATACTTTATGACAGAAATACTTGGCAGCTTTGAGTAAAAGAGCGATGATAGCCTGAGCTCATACAAAATTAGCTTCTTCTCGATATAGCTGCATCGGACAGCCTTAAAACAAGCTCTGGATGTAACCAAATATTGTTGAGACCAGTATCACAATAACTGACTCAAGACGTTCACACACCACCAAAACAGATTTCAGGTAGCTGATATGATCATGAGGCATGTTAGGTTGATCCCTGACGGGCCGACCAAGCGGACGCCATGGGCATCGAGCCTCCTAAGTGCTGTTCCATATCCCAACGCGTCTGAAGTCTGCGCAGAGAGTCCTAAGTAGATGTGGTTGCCCTTTATTTCCTATTATCCAAGTATCTAAGGCAATTCCTAACAGCGTAGTAGAATGCAGTCAATTTAACGCAGGCTCTGCTAGTTGCGTCTAGCCCTGTTGCAGATCGACTAAAATTGCCTATAGTCATATACACCCTCATAATATAACTAAACTTGGTTGTACGTTGTAGTTGATCCTACATTTGCGCAACCTTCCAACTATTCGAGGTTGAATTCTGTACCTGTTCACGCACTTCCATGACTCTGAAACTCTTCCCATCTGCTATACCATGGTTACTGTTGCTCCGTATAACGCAAAGCCACAGCAAAGCTGAGACTCAGGAAGACGATGACGTCCTCGAAGTTTCCTACCAAGGAAGTTACCAGTTCTCGCGCCTGGCATACTCTCTATATGTCTAGCTCGATCGTGCGGTTTATATATTCAGTGCTGAACGCGGTCATACTTCCCGCTAGATATCTTCTCTCACGCTAAGTTCATAGTTCATAGTTACCAACCAGCATCTTCACCGCAGCATCGCATGATATGAAAAGTCAGAACATACCTTCGTGCTTCGTGTAACTCCCACATTAATTATACGAATAACAAGTCATAATCATGGAAGTTTGCTGGCTATAGAAAACTGAATTGGATATCTGGAGAAAAGTCGCGCTATGCATATATAAATTGTGGCTCTGTTCATAAAGAAGGAGGAATAGGTTTATGGCGGAAAGCACGTACGAGTGGGGAATCGAATCCATCGATTGCAAGTCACCGCAATGATTCACGGTTTTGCGTACCGACCACAAACCTGGGACAATCTCTGGAGCACAGCTGCTGGGTCGTTACCGGACTGAGGTGGAGGCAGAGGCAGCGGGTAGTGGTAGCGGTTGCACAACTTCCGTAATATTCCTCGAGCTGGGCCACGCTATATTACGTCGTTTCTCCCTTAAACTCTTCTCTCTCTTGCTCTACTTCCTCTCCGACTACGTCCCCTATGCCAGGAAAGACCAGGCACCGAATATTTGCGACATCGTTTTAAACTTGCTCCTTGTCCTAACGGAACCGTAGAAGAGCCAGTACCAGGTTCTTATTAACGCCGTTTGTTCGCTGGTTTAGTCGGTAATTTGCACACAAACATTTTGGCCTAAACTGGTGTCTCAGTGTTTTCAATGGTTGCGTATAATAAAGTGCAAAAAAGGGACGACTAAGGGTCCGAGTAAAGGGAAGATGCGAAAGAGACGATTAGAGATGACTTATGTAACTGCATTAGAGAGGGCGAAAGAAGTGAAATGATGGATGGAACGTTAACTTTTGGAAAAGTGGCAAAAAAGGCGGTGGCTGGTGGGTTTACAATTACCGGTCCATTAACTTTGGAGGATTTGATCATTTCCCTCTTGTGGAAGATTTGCTGTGCAACGTTCCTCTCGACCACACAAGCCGGATTTCCCACTGAGGCGAATGCAACCCGGTATGAGATGCAGCATCCCCTCGAGACCCTTTCGTAATTAAGTCGTACCGATAATCGTCGTCTAACACCCGACATCGTGCTGCCCTTCAGCTCGTTCAATGTCAATGTTCTTGTGAAACTTCGGTTAAATGAGACCAGGCCGTATCCCCAACAGCTCGGAGAGCCAAGGTTTAAGCACTTGAAGTGGGTACGAAAACGGAAATTTCAGATCATCCAATGCATGGGACGTCCCTTCTATCCAAGAGTTAGGACTCTATGAGCTTTGGAGTTTCCATAGTGAAGCATAAATGCACGGCTTGTGGTTACAGGGTTAGCGATACAGCGCTGGCATTCTAACTAGAAGAAAAATACATAGTTATTGGCATATTTGTGTCTCGTTTTGTTGAATACTGTTCTCCATACTGACTGGTAATAATTGTCGAAAGGTTATCAATTGCACAGTTTATTTATATTGATGATTTCGATGGTACGTTTTTTTTTGGAAGTTGGGAATAATCTGATAGGCCTTAAAAAAAAATATATATTTTCTTTTTCTTAAGTTTCACCTTCTTTACGAAGAAAGCGTTGAATGGAACACCGGCCTTGGGTATGTTGACGGTATACCAACAGTGAATAACAGCTGGAAGATATAAAGAAGCAATAAATATCGAAATGCTACCATGTCTTCTGATTCCAACTGGAAATGATTGATATACTGGCTAGGGTGAAAATGAGGAAAAGAGGAATAGGAGAACCAGATGAGCTTCTGCTGTTTCGAAGAATGTTATGACATTGAGATGAATGTTCGTGCGAAAAGAGAAATATAATGAGATTCTTATCGGAAATTTCCCTTTGAGCAGTTACACCAGTTAAAAAAATAACGTGACTTGCCAGGTGACTTTCCGCCTGACATTTCTGTTTCTTTATTATATCTACTATTATTCTCTTTTCCCTGTCTTTTCACGTAATTGTGTGGAATACATTAATAAAATCTTTGGTTAAATTTATTGTAACATTTCATCTTGTTAATAGGAAAGCAAATAATGTTTTTGTGATTGTACTTTTACGAATCATAAAAGCAATTTGGATCTTCTTACATGCAAATGATTGTTTCTTTAAAGCAGCAGATATATATTTACTGTTGTACAAATTTTCAACCTCGTATTCGACTGATTTCTGTTCTTGCCGTTGCTTGGATGCAGTTTATTAGGAGAGAGTTAATGGAGACGAGAGTAATGGTGGAGAAACGAAATCGTCGGCGAGAAAGAGATACTTTGGCTGTACTAGGACTGTAGTTAGAGTCCGGAATCGAATAACTCCAGACGGTTAATTAAATCTTCGTATTCGTATTCGTAACTATGTCGAGTAAGTATACGAGGGAAAAGATAGAGAAGAAAGTAGAAAGAGCTGTAAAGTAAAGGGACCCAGGGCTTACAAGACTCTTTAATGGCACTGTAATTTAATATGCTATGTTTAAAAACATAAAACCTTTCTCGTCTCGTCTGGGAACAGGCCCAGCAAGAGTAAAAAAATTAGAGACGCTTGGCTCGCACGTTTTTTTCTTTTTAACTTCGATATAGGGAGTCCTGGAAGAAGAAATCTAGTGTCTAGTTCCGCAACTCGTCAAATTAAGCTTTTTTGTAATTACTCCAGATTAAAACTTACGAGGCGAGTAGTCGTCGATTCGCGACTGCCTTTTTTTTCTATTTTTTCGTGTTTTCGTG
>JABMBT010054861.1:0-12134 GCA_018906895.1 Odontocolon sp. PSUC_FEM 10030002
GGGGGGGAGGAAGTGCAAACGATGGGTAAAGGCAGGCACATAGCGAATGCAGGGAGCTAGCAGAGTCTCTTCTATTCGTAGTGCAGATCTAGAGATCTCAGGGTACCTCCGAGTCGTAGAGGCGAAAAGGGATGAAGAAAGGGGAAGGACGAGGAGGAATTCGCAATACCACGAGCTTCTATCGGCTCCTTGGGGATGTTTCCACCCCTATTTCTACCAACTATCCCCTTTTGCGCGTACATCGCCGCTACCGAATATACTTGTATAGTTATACACACTCATCGCGTATATACTATACGTTGCTGTTGGGTTGTTGGGTATTGATCGTTGAGGGGGAAGGGGAGGGGGGGGTAACGCCGCTCACGTTCTACATACTTCTCCTTCACCTGCAAAGCAACGCATCCTTACACATCCTTGCATCTCGTCCTTCCACAAGCCTCACGTCCCCTCGTTGAATGCGCGCCTGCATTGAGGCCACCCAGCCTCGACTCATCCTCACCGAACCAACGTCGTTATATATAGAATCAGAGCCTTGAGCCTCGATACGCAAATCATCGACATATAGTCATAAACTATATGCATCGTATTAGAACGCTATCACAAATTTATGCTATTTATTCAGGAAGTTACGTAATTCGACGATTTATACATCATTTACTTACGGTCTATATGATTCACTACAAATTACACTAGACGTTTACATTATTTTTGATGGAGAGACAGATTGGTAAATTTAAAGTTTCGTACAGGGATTACATAGCCTATATTAATTTAATATTATTTTCTTGTACAATTTCCGAACGATTTTTAAACATCACGAAACTTCAGTGATTTTTCTCACGACTGAATCTGTGCGATCAGATGTACCTCGAAGACATTTATTTTCGGTATTGTCAAAAATAACGAACTGATACTCTGTATAAATACATCATTTTATCTCCATCGTCGGTCGAAATACCATTTTATAATGTCAAAGGTACATTCTTATCTTTACTGCTCCGAGTATTCGGTGTACGGAAGCGTAAAGGCTTCGTTGGAAATGAGGACATTCCGGTCCTCCTCGACGCGGATCAGACTTCGGTCATTAAGGATCCCTTGATCCTGCTACTATCCATCCCATCCCAGTCGGAGTCCAGAAATACTACCAGTCCGCAATGGTAAAGTGTTTCCTCTTTGCTTCTCCCCACCCCCCTCCTCCTGTTTCACCAACTCATCTACCTTGCCGTACCGCTTCGTCTCTTTCGCGTAAACCACTAGAGCGTCTGATATGAGCTGAAGTCGTGGAGATTTGCGGTCCCAAACATTAGCAGGTCACGTGCAATTTTAAGTCTTTCGGAGTTTATTATCAACCATGCATCCATGCTTCCATTCATTTGCATGTTTGCGTACTATCGAAGAGTGAACTCTGATGCAAGATGAATTATCTGAATTCTCAAAACTGAACGTTGATATACCTACTCTGTAAAAACTACGTATGTTGCAAGTGTGTTGTTCCCTATCCTTTCTATGGTAGACACTTTTTACGCACTTCCAAGTGTGTTGTATTCCCTTTCAAGTTTACACGTAAAACAACGCGTGTTAAATGTGACTACAGTAGATGTGTAGATTTAACGCACTTGTTCTTGCAGTGTAATATCATCCTGTTTCCACACACAATTCTAAAGGTATATTTCTTTTGTCAAGAAATTCCTTCTAAAAATTGATATTCCAGATAACAAATTAGTAGTTTGGATTTATCTTCGTCTCTTGACAAGTTTCTTAAAATATAGATTTACGGTGCTTTCACAGAGGGGATTACTTTATCTTCGAGACCCGCGGAAAGGGCTCGAATCTCTACCAACCTCCGTTCTCTTAACTGTGGTGGGGGTAAGTCGGTGCTGGGAGATCACCGAGGGTGGGGCAAACAGGGTACGGGGTCGCTATTTTCAAGGAGGGTAAGACGCCTCGAGGGGTGGTTATGGTGGCGAGTCTAACGTTGCCACGACGGGGGGAGGAAATACATCGCGAGGGTTGAAAGGAAAGGCGGGGTAACAAGATGGCCGCGAGAGCAGCGTTAGATAGGCAGAACCAAAGTAGGGGAAGTAAGACATTTATCCGCACTCCTGCAGCTTCTCCCTGTGGCGTCGTAGCATCTCGACAAAGATTTGCATTTTCAGGGAAGACATCTTTCATTTTTTATCCTAAATATTCATTTAACGAATTTAGTTATTTCATATCGCTTTAAATCACAGTACAAAAATCAGTTGAGTATCTTTTCAACCCTTTAAGAATAGATCACTTTTTGTACACGGACAATAATTTCCGATCAGATAAGGCCTCATTAAAGTTGCATCAAAAAAAAATTACGAAGGAAAAACCGAAGAGGGTTACCGTGGGAAAGTTATGGTGGACTTGCGGTAATATCACGGTAATTCCTTTGTAACTTTTTTTTTTGCAGCTTTGATGGAATGTTAAGATTTCATTTAATAGGAAATTGTCTGCCGATCATGAATATCGCGGAAACTGTTTCTAAATCCGAAGGGATGATTGAGAAACATCGAAAAAACATGAAAAAAATTAGTTTTTTCGAGATTTCTCTATCATCCGTTTGAATTTAGGGAAAATCTCGATAATACTAGGAATTTGCGGAAAATTTCCGATCGGGTTGGACCTTAACGGTCTGATAAAACTAAAAAAAAAAACTTGATTCCGAAATCTTACAAAAAGCGGATTGCGAAATATGGAAAAGAAACGTTTCATTAACTAACACGCGTAACCATTACTAACTAAACCCGATTTCGATACAACCGCTCTTCTTCCTCCAGTATTACCTATATCGAGCACGTAGAAAATGCCAAGTTGGTGGATATTAGGCTCGGATTTCTATCCTTTGCATCGACAACTCGACATAGCTATAGCAGCTCCGTTGCTCGAACGTACATAACATCACACAGGAAGTCACTCTGTGCTGCCTTGGTCGAGAACGAGAAGGTTGCTGGTAATGTTAGTGCCGGTAGTTGCGAGAGTGTAGAGTGTACAGGGATGACCGGTACCGTTGAACGTGCCGGTGCACAGAACAGAGCACTCGTATAGAATACACACATATAGAAATACGAAGATATGTACCTATGCACAGAGATAAGCTTGGTACAACGGACAGCCTTGGTTGGGTGATCCGGGGGTGAATATTTGTGTGTACGTACGGTAACGGGAACGTAGGACGGATGTACGAACCGAGAGAGTGAGATACCGAGGTACGGTGCGCGGTTCAGGCAACTGCTGTTGGGACGGAGAGACCAAGGGGCGGCGGTGCTAGTCGCCCGGACAGAGAAATGAGAATAGTGTCGGTCTACGAGCTGAGTGGAGTTGGTGAGCAAATTGCTCAAAGTAATTAATCGCTTTTGCCGGGTTGGCTTGCCACGCCGCCGGCTGAAGCTCATCCAAGGGGTGGCGGACCCAGGTACTACCCTGCTGCGGCGCCCGTCGGTGGTGAAAGCGTAGCCCGCTCGCTCGGCCTCCCAACAACGTACACGTACAACAGAAGCAGCAGCATCACCAGCAGCAGCAGCAGCAGCAGCAGCATCAGCCAGCTAGCCAAGCAGCGAAGCAGCGACGTCGTTGGAACTCTATCAAAATGGTAGCCCAGTGATGCGGCCAGCCGATTTTCAATGCGATTCCGGAAACTACCCTGGATACATCAGTATCTCCCCCTGCCCTGTTGCTACGATATTCGATTATAAATCGATTCTACAGGCGTAATTGGTCGACAACTTCGATAGTCGATGGTATCGCGAATCGAATGATGATTCGATAAATCATTGGGAATGATGCGGACGGATTTAATTTCGTCATATAAAAAGTTTACAGATTTTTAGATTCATCGGAAGAATTGGTCGAAGAACTAAGATTCCAAAAAAATGTTGACTCTAACGATGGGTAGTGCAAGGTCTTTGTTGGTAAGCTTCTTAGGGTTGAAAGAGGAATGTAGGATCAGAGACTCAGTGAGACGAATTTGCAAGGGAGAGAACTGCGAGGATTCAAAGCTTCGCAAGCACAACGGTAGATGAAATAGAGGAAAAGAGACTTGAAATATCCCCACCATTCGGAAGTTAAATCTCGATCGTTCTTAATCCTCCGCCGCGCTCCCCGCGCCGCACAGGTCGCGCGTAAAAGACACCGTAGGAGACACGGAAGAACGAGAACCAGAAGAAGGGCGCTACTGGAGTACTCGCCCTATCGCGATGTTCGACCCCTTCCCGGAGAAAGCCCTGGACTCTGAGAAAGCCACCGGACCACACTCAAAAGAGGTGGGTGGCCTCGACGGTGCTTCATCCTCGGTTCTGGGCGCGACTAACCTCTATCGATCGTAAGAAGGTTCGCACACCTACGATCCTTACACTTTCACGAACAATGGTATACTGGGTGGACGAGATCGGACGGAAGAAATACAGCATCTTAAATATTAACATGGGACAGGACACCTCGGATATTCAAGAATAAGGTGGAAAGGAAGTTTTACCATCAACAGCTACGAAGTTTGCATTTGTTACTAAAAAAATATCTATCTTAAGGATTTCGCGAAAAAAAAAGAAGATAAAATTAATTCTTTCGTAGTCCTTATTCGAAAATAATAATAACAACGACAATAACAAGGAACGCTTGGAACGTCAGTTATCTGCAATTGATCGGCACCTCTGTATTAAAACAATAATAAATAAACCGTATATTAAAATAAATATTTGCGTGAGATGAGTTTGAATAGGGACACCCTTTATACTGAGAGGGTGAACTCTCGTTCCACCCCCCTGAGCCGTGGCTTTCGGAGCTTCCGGGGGTCGTAAGAAGCACGGCTTTGGCGGACAGCCCCCGGGACATAAGAACATTCGGAGGGGTGGTGGGCCGCCGGCAATGAGAACGGCAACGGCGGGAAAAGAGGGAAGGGGGGTGTGCTGGTCTGTGCTGTCCGAGGGTGGCTCTCTCCTGCCTGAGAACTAAGTTGTATTGATCCTAGGCTGCAGGGGTGGTAAAACCGGGCAGGGTTAGTACGTGTTCTTAATCGCCAAGTGACCGCCCTCTCTCTCCTCTTTCGTTCTCCCACCCTTCACCCACCCACTCACCCTCGCTGTTCGTTCTCGCAGCAGCATCGCCACCGACCCAAGAGACGTAGGACGCGCGCTTCTCTTCTCACCCTCGTCGAGCACCGCCACCTCTTCCTCCTCTACGTACTCACCGTCCTATCTCACCCCCGAACCACCCTTCGAACACCAACACGCCCACGAATTTCCAACACCGAAGGCCCCTTATCCTCTATGACCCACCATTGTTTCATATCTATACGTAAGACGATTTGAGAATCACGAGTATATTTTTTTTCTATTTTTTGTTTTGTTTTTTTATTACAGCGGGAGATTATTTCATTTTATTTCAGACACGTGAAAGCGTTTCGTTTGCATAAATTGCCTCTAAATTGGCAAATGAAATGGAAAGCTATCGTCAGGGGTGTTAAAAATGAGAAGGATTTTCTGACACAAACCGACAGACGTTGAAGTAGTTATAGAATGCATAATAATTCAATGTGGTAAAAAATATACCGGAGACCACAATGTCTGGCTTTTAATTTGATTATACCAATGAATTCGTATTTTTCTATTTGATGAAGATTGAAGAGCCGACGTGACGAAGTGACGTTTATTATCTTCGTTTGAATATTCAATTGAATTACAATGTTCTTCGTTTCATGTGCAGTGAGATGAGGTGGATATGGGGAGAGGAGATTCGCTCTCACGACTTTTAACCTACGTATTCTTTCCCTCTCTTAAAGATTCCCACCATCAGAATTCATAACCTGATCCTAGATCCGGAAGCTGCGAGACTCGTTGCTCGTCATTCGCGAGAAGAAAACGAAACTAGTTTCACGAGTACAACCTTTCAGAGTCTGGAATATTTATGGAATTCTGAACAATACGTATATTTTTGTTAACATGCATCGTCAATATTATACTAACAATGTTGTCATCTTAGAATAAATTACACATCGTCATTAAAAAAATATATTTCAGTCGAAATAGAAAAATTACACCGAAATCGAAATGTCGATGAAATTAACGTTTGTAATTAATTCAAGTAAATACATCTTTTGTGACGATTCTTAAACTATTTCCAACTGCATCGTGCCTCGCCACCTTTTCCATCGATCGAAGCACAGACGCCAACGTTTTTGCTCGATCGCCGGCTCCGCTTGAACAGGAGGGAGTCAGCGCACCCCTTAAATTAACGGGATTGTATCCGTCGGTTTTTTGCATTCCAACGGTTCAACAACTTGTTTCTCCTCGACTCGTTAATTACATGCTGATAAGTCCACGAAGCAGCACCTTTTTGTCGCCGTTCGTCGTCTCTCATCCTTTCCCACTTTCTCTCGATTGAAAGGACGCGCAAAGATTGTAATGTATTTTGCCAACGATTGTAACTATCTACACTCGATGCACACGCAAATAGAATCAGCGAACAATTCTCTCGTCTATCGTGACTCGATTTCACTCGATTCGAATGAGATTGACCAAGCAACCTTACTGTTTGACGCCATTCGCGTTCAACCCCTTAATGCACATCGATGAGAGTGGAATGATATCGATGAGAGAGGAATGAGAAATCGACGATGACAAAGCGTAAAACAACGGAATCGAATTCTATCTTCTGCGAGTACGAGAATTTATTTATTTATTGTTTCTTCGCTGTACAAAATACGGTATAGTCAGGGTAACTACTCTGTGCCAATTGTAAAAATAAAAATTAAAAATTAAACAGCGCGTTCGATATACCAAGTTAACAAAGAATCATCAAAATCTATTTATCGTGGTAAAAGCAGTAATGAGTAAGGACTTTCTAAGTAAATTATTGTTAAAAACCAATTGCAATCGTGATTAACGAAAAGTAGTATGACCTTTTCTCTTGAAATTGGAATCGCGCAAAGGAAGTGTCGAGACCCTTCACAAGCGGCTACACGCTATAATTCCTACACCTACCGATGCATTCTCAATCCTGAGGAACCATCTACCGTTACAAACAAGTGATGGTGTATATGGCTGCTGGGGTTGCGAGAATACAGAAAGTACTCGAGTTGGTGCAGCCGCGTGTTAGTCAGCTCAATTGGAAATTCGACGACAACGACAATTCACCTTTACGCAGCCATAACTGTTAAAGGGAAATGCTTACCGCCAGACCAAACTGCAAATTGTCCGTTTGTAGTGTACCGTTTATTACACCCACGATGTGGCAGTACTTACACTATAGCTGTTTCGCATATAGGTTGCCTGTACAAACGTGTTAGGAAATCATGATCACCAGCCTTCAAATATCATGCTGCAATGATTTCTATGGGCTAACCTCAAGTTAAGAAGATGCGATCTACGTTGATCGAAAGTAAAAATAACTTATCATAAGATCAATCTGCTTGTATTAATGTGTCTATGGATTAGCATACATTTTTTAGCATAGTGATAACGTGATAAATAACAAATACCCAAATAGTCATAATGATTGTGCTTTTTTGGGGCAGCTTTTGCATATCTTGTGATTCGTAATAAGTTGAATTATGTAATGACAATGACCAAGTTGACATAAGTTGATTTCATCAGTCACACACCAAATCCAGTTAATTTGGATGCCTGAATAATTATCACAAATACGTTAGAAATCTTTTTATTAAACGTTTTGAAATCTTCAGTACCGTTTCTGATCTTATTCGCTGAAAAGGTATACAAGCATCAGAACCCGTCATCATTGCTTTTTCCTGTGCGATCGGGTCTTAATCGGTCGACGGAAATACACGGCGAGATGTGTAATCCTCTGTAGGAAATGACGTCATCACTCAGTACAATGTAACGCAGAGAGAACGTTGCGAGAGAATGTTGGGAGTACAGCGTAGTAAAGCCAGATAGAGAGAGAATGAGATGGAGAGGTCCTGCAGAATACACAGAAACGGCAATGGCTAGAAAGCTAGACAGAGCGTGGTGAGAGATGTGAGAGCACATATGAGAGTGAGAAAGGGGGGGGGGGTTGTACGCGAGAGGGTGAGAGTGGGTTAGAGGGAGGTTTTCACGAAATACCCGTAGTCTCGGTTGAGTTATGCTCGTATTTCCCGTCAGCACATCCGATGATGTCTACGGTAATGTAACTGAAATGTATGAACGTTTCATGCCGTCGCGTTCTACCTCGTTATACAGTCTACATCCAGGCATACTGAAATACACTCACGCATGTAGTATAAGTCTATACCTCTGTCTAATACATAGGCCTCATTTTCGATCCATGTTGTGGAGAATTGTACACGATTTCCTAGTTATGCATTTATCGAATCTCTCTGTACTATTCATTCACCCTCGAGTCGTTAATATCTGTCTCAGAATATTAAAATATGTATAGCAATCGATGGAGAATCGATTAAAAAAAAATGGTTCATTGATGTATTCATTCATTCATGTATTCGTTTAATCTATAGTTTCCGTGGGATGTGGCTAGCGCGTATAATTTCTTTTTTTAATGTTTTTTTTTTTAAATTCTCAACTTTCGCTCTCGACCCGAATTCTTTAAATCGAGCTTTCGGTTAAATCGCCGTAACCCCCCACTCACTGGGTTTTGACGGGCTCCGAGAGCAAGCACCCTTGCGCCGCATGCGCCGTGAAAAAAGTGAGCTTGGTCCCCGCTATGCTATACACAGGCCAACTCCACTCTTCAAGCCCCTCGGCAGCGTCCTCCTCGTTCTTGTACGCCGTCGATAAAAAAACTCCAACGTGGGTTGTGTGAGGCCTTCGCCTCGTCGTGCTGTGCCCCGAGAGAGTGAGTCGCGCTTTTTCGTCGAAGCTTTCACGGGTGCTGGCCGCGGATTTCTTTTCATCTCCGTTACTCGACGCGCGCAGAAATATTTTCTCATTGCTGAGACAGCCTCTAGTTGTCGCGAACTTGTGTACGCTCGAAAGTCGTTGGGATGAGGCGAAGGGTGAGGGTGAAAAATTATCCGCGGTGGAAAGGTTCGAGCTTATGAAAGAAGGAACGGAGAGAGCAATGAAGGAAAAACGCGGACAACTCGGAGAAGACAAAGATGAAGAATAAGAAACATTCTGCAGTGAGTGAGTGCCGTCGTCTTTCATGAATAACGTCCTGGACTAAAACTACCCCATGGTGGGGTGGCTTCTACTCGAGAAAGGGTTGCTTCACCGTGTGCGCAAAGAGGGTGAGAACGAGGACGACGGAGCCAGTGAATATGTATATATGTATATAAATGTATGCATATATAGATATATTAAATGTATAGTATAGACGTACGTCGGCAAGACCACGCCTCTTGTCTAAGGTAACCCCCACCATTGCATCTCTCCCGGTGGAGAAACCAGCAGTGTACAGCATCCCCACTCAATTCCTCTTCGCGAGAAGCTAAGAAGATTTTTCCGTCTCCCCCGTTTCTGCACCCTCTTACCCCCACTATTACTTGACTCACGAGTGAGAACGAAGCCACCCTTACGGGCGTATCAGCCCCTTCTTCTATTGATCCGGGACTAAGGGGGTCGTTTCTTGCGTCTCTGCAAGAGCCTAACCTCCCCTTACGCCACTAGATACCGATCTCCTGCTCACTTCCTCCGAGGATCGGAGAACCAAACCCTAACGCTACCCTTGTAAACCCTACACGTATCCGTACACGATTTACTTGACACGTTCTTTAATTTTTTTCTTAAACTGGTTTAATGAATCGTTTCTCGGTGTTGGCATGAAATATATTTATCTAACATGTCTGTAGTCTTAAGATTCTTATTGGGCTTTGTGTATTGTGGTCACAATTTGATTTTCCGAATGAAATTTGAATCGTACACAAGTTGTAATTTTATCAAGGAGAATCTCATACGGTCTGTTCCGCACGTGTCTCGTGGAAAGTAGTCTCCGGCAGGTCTCATAGTCGACAAGAGGTTTAGGCGGATAGGTAACCCAGCACATCAGTTCTAGGAATAGAGGATGAGGTCCGGCGAAGGGGCGAAAGCTGAGAGGGTCGAAGAGAGGACTGAGGAGCAGTGCTGGGGTCGGTCGTGCTTTAGCTAGGGGCTGTTAAACACGGCGGGTCTTATCGGTAAAACTGTTCTATACGGGATACACCCGTTCAGCCATTGGCCGCTCGAGAGTATCTCTCTGCCTTATACCTACTTCTCGGCATGGATACATGGCAGTTCGGGTGAACGTGAGTTCGCCGAACGGCTAGATATATCTACTCTTTGGTACTCCTCCACTGCTGCCGCTGCTGTTCGACTATATGCTATGACTCTGCTACGCTCACTCGCTATGTATACTACTTACACATATGCAACCAAGGACCAAAGTCACACATAGATTTGTACACGAACCAGTGAGTTCCTGGACAACGTGAGAGTATCGGTGCTTCGCACTCTAACCTCTGCAGCATACAAGCGACTACTCTTCGTATTTGCATGGATATGCACAGAAAGAGACACCGAGAACGTACAGATTGTTCCAAAATTTACAAACGTAGGGTTGGTACGTTATTTCATGGCTAATAAACAACAGACATTTTACGCTTCAAAATTACAAAAGCTCAATCGTATGTTTGTATAGGAGGACCTCCAAACTTCAAATCAGATGTCACTTTATTCTTAGAGAACGTGAATAACGCACCGTGAGATCTTTGATGAATCCTAATGATGACGGGATGGTAGCCTAGATCTGAGGTCCTAGAACTGTTTAACAAACTTAACCGTATAGCATCGGAATTTGAAGATGAAACGCATTTTATTATCGATGCTTCGATTACAATTGGTTGCCGCAAAGACAATTTAAAAAGAAGATCAATCCAAAAAATTGGTCACTGAAAATCAGTTAAGTGGTTAGTTGTTAGCAATCAAATATAGCTGATCTTTGGCAATTTGTGCACAGGAAAATATTGTTCCTGTTTTTGATATGGAACACCATTTTTGCCCTTACTTGGGAAGAGTTATGGTGCAACCTGTATACAAATACATATAAACACGATATAGAGTAGATATTTACCCAACTTCGATACAACCACGCACACAAGGCACTCGAGACATTGGCTGCATATGTGCTATATAGGTACATAAGAGCATGTATACTACGGATAGAGGTAGAAAGGAGAAGCGCGCATGAGAAAAGCGGAAGGCGAAAGATAGCCCAGCCGCAGTTCTCGAGAAATCGTTCCAGTTTACATTCCCATCCAGAACAGCTCTACAGCAGTGTACGTTGCTGCTGGTCTCTGCTTGAACGAAGCGGTGGATGCTGTTACTCGGAATGCAAGCTCGTCCCTTGCTACTGAAACGCTATTGGTCACTGGCTCGATATATAACGTTTCGTATTCTCGGTTCTCCGTTTCGCGTGTTTCATGAGATTCTGTAACCAGACGCAATTGTTTCGTTTCGTATACTGCACTCGCACAGTGCAATACACGATTGTTTAAACACTTGACAAGCATTCTGGAAATTGGTTGAAATAATCTTGAAGAATGCACTAATATTTGCTTCAATCGTTTTGAAAATTAGCTTCTCGAATTTCTCTGCGTATTTTCTCATATACCGTATCACTGAAGAATACTGCAACTCATCCCATCGATTCTCGACGGATACGCAGCCATATACACACAATAATAGTCGTGTGTACATGGTCGCCGAGCCTGCGGAGTATATCGAAAGGACTAACGGGGTTGATGGGTGGTCATAGTTTGAGTCGAGGCTATCCGGGACTATCCAAGCCTTTCTGGGCATTATTTCAGGCGGACTAAGGCCTTCGCGAGGTTTCCTGGCAACCCAGCCTATCAAACTATCTTATACGCTGGTGCGACCCTTATCCGAGCCTTCCGCTGGCCCTTCCTCCCCGCCTCCGCACCTCGCGCCTCTTGCCCGTCAACCCCGGGAATCTCACTTCGAGCCCTTAACGACCGACCCCACGGGAGAAACTGCGAAATTGAGAAAATTATCCTCTCCCGCGTTAGGTAGAGCGTACTACACTATATTATATAGGTATATGCATATATATGTATGTAATCATAGAAGAGTAGAAACCGAAGGAGGAGAATCACTCCCTTCGGCAAAACGTAACTGTGATGCCAGTGCAGTGAATTTGAGAAACAAAACGAACGGGGGGGG
>JABMBT010054972.1:0-12128 GCA_018906895.1 Odontocolon sp. PSUC_FEM 10030002
ATTTTTTCTTTTTTTTTTTCTTTATGAAATTTACATTTATTGTTAATTGTACGTGAGCCAGGCCGTTACAATTAGAACACTCGGTAGGTATAGAGTAGCAGGACGGAGAGCTGAAACTTGAGGATGTATCGATTACACGATGTCCAAATTATCTTGAGGGTTGGCAGTAAGAGGAGGAGAGAGCTCGGAGGATTTATGGTGAACGTAGAGGAGGGGAGTTGCTCGGTGATATCATACGGCTAGCATGTCACCACTTTAATTACATCCATCCTGGGCATCTCTTGCTGCTACGGCTGCTAAACCCTTCTCTCTTGGTCGGCCATTCCGCACCAGCTCCCGTCGGAACGATCGCACGTCCGTTCGTCCATTTCCCACTATGTCGGCACCACGTTCTCTTCATCCGACGTGCATCAACAAAAGGGGTTGAAAGCAAACGAGTCTCACACCTATTTGAGTCACCGTGTCTAGGTAACATATCCAAAACGGATCCATAATAATCTGTATATACGGTGGAGTTTTCTTGCATTTTTGTCTGAACAACGCACAGACTTATACACACGCATGTACATACTGTAATAACAGCAACGTGGACATAAAGAATTTGTTGTTTTTCATGCCGATGAATTCCCGGAAAATTTGAAAATTCAATCGTTTGACTCCCCCTCTGTCCCGCTAAGGGATAGCTGAATGAAAGGATGCTTCCATCCATACCATGCATTCCATCCAAGGATGTTATCCATCCATACGTTTAATTGTATAAAATTATTCATGCAAAACGCGGGTTGTACCGATGAACGTAATGATTGAGATTAAACCGTGACTCTCGTGTGGAATTCGTTACTCAGGGAAACTGGGATGATGATGGTAATGTGTATATTGCAGAAGCGGTGCGATCGGCTCGCGAGCTCACTAAAGTGGCGCTTCAAAATAATTCGAGCATGTCGTTATGTTCACGAATGATTGGCGGACTGCCACCGTTTCCAACATTAATATTGATCAGTCGAAATATCTCTCTACGCTGCGAGAGAGCACAGAGCCAGCATCCATCTCACCTTTTTTGGTCCTATACCGTGCCCTTCGCCACATTCATAAACTCCATCCACAGTTCTATTGGTGCTCTTGCGATAGTACTTTTTCGAATACAGATATATACCTACGCGTATTGGATATCCCTCTACATACTTCAACTACCCCCCTCCGCCGTCCTTCCGCTCTAGCCATATATGCTCGGTATCTCATCCTCCCTCGGACTGCTTTCATTTTGTCGTATTAATTGGAAACAACTCCGAAATGATATTCGGCTCTGATGTAGCCCAGCCGCGCAAATATCACCGCGCGCGCTCTGGAAATTTAATACCTGCATTGCGTATACAGTATTCCACAGCCGGGTACCGGTGTTGCTAGCTCTATATCTGTGCGGTGAACGCAGCAACGTGTAAAAATCCGTCCACCAGAATCGCGCTTCGCCTACGTTTTTCAATATCAACGGTATACGAGTCGTATTCGCTTTTCATCTCTATTAATGGTTTTTCGTGTGCACACATACGTGATGGACGTCAGCTTGCTGACCGATGCCACTGGTACACGTACATATGTGACGTCCTGTCGATCGGATAGATCGTCGACCGATATACAGTGTCTGCCACTTGCCGGAACCACTTGTGATTCTCTACGTATCGGCCAATGTGTACGTCCTGGAATGAGGACTTTCGCGCCTCTCCACTCGAACGAACAGTATATCGAAAAAGCGGATTTTATACGCGCTTTTCAATCTCTTTCCGATATCCGTGCGCTCATCACTGGTTATATCTATTTCAGTCCAACAACCGCCAAATGTTCTTATACACTCACTGATGCTGTATCAGGAAAAAAGTTCACTTATATCTCTCTGCTGGGCTATGAACCTGGTCGTTGCTTATCACTAACTACTGTTACCTAGTTACTTGTCCTTGGTTCCACTGGTGCGCTGGATCGGATAAACACTTTTCTTCGCGACATAATTGAGTGTCATCTGGTCGTAACAAATGAAGCCACGCTCCCCTGTGGCGTTGCGACCAACAGTGTTGCTACTGCTTCTGCTACTACGCTTCCGTGGTTCTCGGGTTACTCGGGTTACTCTAGACGACGTCACTGATTAATGGACCAGACTTGTTCAACACGCCCGGGTCACTTGGTCCTGTTGGCTAAATACCAGTGCTAATGCTCCCGGACCGCCGAAACGTTCACGCCACACCTTACCCCGCAGGAATTCCTCGCCGGACTCGTTCTCATCCCCGTATTTCTCCCGACAACCCTCGTCGGCGCGACACCACCCTCGAGAAAGCGCGGTACAAAGAAGAACTCGTCGCAAAAGTACTTCGAACGAACCAGTTCGACTAGCGGAATTCACAAGAGTAAAACACCCAAACACACATACAGCTGGTCAAAAAAAAAGACGAAACGGTGAGAAATGCAGAAGAAGTTGCGTCAAAATTACTGTCAAATCGAGACACTCGTTTTACATGCTAATGACGTACTCCCAATCTAATAAAATCGGCTTGGTAAACCTTGACTCATCGTCAGTCGCACAATTTTCTGGCTGTGCGCGAAACTCGGTAGAGGAGGTCGTATCATCTCCGCCTACTCAAATAAACTTGGCGACGTTCCGCGTGCGCGGCGAGGCATCGGTGCATGAAAAATGTTAATAAGGCAAGTTTTAACGAGGAAAAGCTCGCTCCGACGATCAGCACCGAAGAGCATCCTCGTTGCCTGCTTGGCCTCGTCACTTTTTTCTGCGCTTCGCTTCTCACGCTCGACCTTGCGAATGCTTCACTATCCTGTACCGAGTATCTCGCCTTGGCTCGCAGATTTGTATTAATTGAGCGAAATGGAGTGAGTTCTCTACAGAGGACGTCTATATGCTATGTATCTCTGATCTGAGAATTTGAAAAGATTCCTCCATCCCCAAAGTGTTCTCTCTTTTTCTCTCGCTGTCTCTCTTAGGTAGAGTAGTTCTCTCAAACACTGACGCCCCGGATCGTTGCACACTCCACAGCTATACGCGTCCCACTCTGTAATTTCGCACGGGTCAGCGTGCAATGTGCCCCCCTGCTTGTCGCCTAGCACCATCGTCACCAACAACCCCAGAAGCAGGATTCCGTCCGGCTTCGATTTATCTGTAGCTGCATTTCCAACCTGAGCTAAGTACTGGATGTCTGTTCCGTTACAGAAAAAAAATATTGTAACAAGGCACGATAGGAAACATCAGTAGGATTAAATTTAGCGTTCTGTGTAGTAAAGTTGTTCTGTATTTCAGTATAGTTAAGTCGCTGGTAACTCGACTATGAGACAGGTGGCAAAAAGATAGTCAATTATCGATCGAATCCCGCGCGCTTTAATGTCGTTGAAGCTTTTTTTTTGTTGCGAAGACCTAGCAAAGTACGGGAAATACGTGCTGATATTCGCGAGCGAGAGAGCTAGAACATCTTCAGGCGGTCGTCGTGAGCGGTGAGCGGCAACTCCACCAGGTTATAAAGGTTAAAAAAAAGCCTTAGACTTCCAAGCGGCTGGTCGAGCTTCTGTTGAGAGCCACTTTATTGGCTACTCCTCTGCTGCAAGTTCTCTCGCTCTGTCGCTTGGCGGTAGCGTCGGCGGTAGTGATGTCCTCGCGCGTCCCGCGCACCACCTCTCGGTAAAGGGTGGATATTGCATTATCCGCTCAAACAAACCCTGGGCTTCAGTCGACTAGCTTAAAGGCGAACCGACTCCGATGCAGTCAAAGTCGATAATAGTTGCCGCTGATGTGTGAGTGAGGCGAACAGGCACCTTCGCAACTGCTGGCTGGGCTTTGGGGGTGGAAAACGTGGTCTGGCAAGCAGGAAGGGGGAAGGAGAGGGCGATATGGTGGGGCAAAGAAGAGCTCGGTAGCGCCAGGGCAGACGGCGGGCAGGCGGATGGGCTGCGAGCAAGCTAGCAGGGTACGATAAAGTCGTTATACGGCCGACACCTGCACCCTCCTTTCCTTCAGACGGTTTCCCTCTCCCCACGTCTCTTCTTTGCCACTCTCCGTCACCTCCTCACCCGTGCCTACCCTACCAACCTCCTCTTCACCCTCCCTATTACGGGCACAATGTTAAAGGAACTCCCGACAAGATTGAATTTGCTAACGGAAAACGCGAGTGAGTGAAACGTATTTGCTTTTTATCCCTCACTCCATTGAGGAGTCTCCTTCGGCGTCCCACCCTTCGAGTCACCCTTCTGCGTCGTGCCCACCACCCCGAATTTCGTCTCGCGCCCTCTCTCGCATTCTCGCACTCGCCTGCTCGTACGCCAACCACCGTCTCGTGGCTACATCCGGGACCTCCTTCTCCAGGGCACCTTGCCAACAAATCGAAATCACCTCGCTTTTCCCAACCCCTTCCGTCCAGTCGCAAGAGAGAAGAGTCCTCGTACATTTGTCCGACGTTAGGAAAGTCGAAATCCTGCCAACTTCATACGCCCTGCTTGCAAGTCGATCTGTGGAAGCCTCCCGTCCTATATTCTCTGACTGATTATATCCTATCCTATGGCGTTATTTGGAATGAAAACATGTTTGCCGACATCTAATTTAGAATTCCAAGATCCTCCACGCGAAAATTGAGGAAATTTGTCTGCACTTACATACGTTACATAGGTATGTATTGACATGCATTTTTGTAATAAGTGCATCAGACTTGTCGTAATACCATCGACTTGCGGCTGACTTAAGTGCGTCGACTTGGCGTCGAGACGCTACCGCGTCTCTTGATTAATGGTACATTCACCTCCGGGCATATTTAGGGTGCATTTCTGTGTACGTGTATCTTTTAGGAGTTCTGAATATGAGTAGAATAGATCACAAATATTATGGATCAAGACATTCCCATCTAAAGAGAATAAGGAATAGTCCATCAACATTTTTATTTATAACATTCTCAATTAGGCAGAGTGTAGAGTCGTTCAAGGGTTCTCCATGAGTGAGTGGATCTCATTCGTTACCCTGTTGCTCTCACGGACGCGAGCTGTACATGAGAAGGGGCTACGGCGAAAACGAGGGTGCGAAGATTGTCGCCGTTTTCGCACTCATTAACCACGTTGTTCACGAGAGTTGCTTCATCTCCCTCGATACCGACGACAAGCTGCACGTCGTAAAGCGCTGTCGGGCTCCTTGACGGCCTACTTTCGCCTCTCGAAAGCTCACTGGCTGTACACGGTGCACTATACAGCTACGCGGAGAGAAGCATCGTCACATGGTATACAACGTTTTACCGTAGATTTAATTGGCAGACATTCGCGCGTGAGCGCTGAGAACCAAGCGGCGACGAGCCATCCGTTTCACGCGAGTGAAATTAATTTGTGAAGCGGCGCCGGTGTAACCCTAGTGCCACTTTGGTGGAAGTATAATGTAGTCACGGAAACCTCGTTGACAACCCTTTCCGACGACACCATCTACCAGCAAACGCACCTTGATCGAGACTCAACGAAACGAGCTATTCTTGCGCGAAGTACTGCATACGTAGTTATATCGTCTCGCATAGAACCAACCCTTCCCCAGATAGGTTGAGGTCTCCTCAACCTATTTCGGACACAAGGGTCAATGTCGATTAAACGCAGAAAACAGGTTCTTGTCCTGGTTGTGGTGCTCACAGTATTTCGCTCTCAAGGGAGAGCACCATATGAGAAAGGAAGAAGAGAGACAGCTCTCGTCTCTCGACGACGCATCCATTCCAAATTCGATCACTATTCCTGACGTATCTTTCGAGTTTGCTTCTCATGGCGTCTCATCTCATCTTGGAGTGAATGCATCGGGCGACAAACGGGATAAGGATGAGACAGAGAGAAACGAACGATCGTCAGAGACGACACATCGCACTCGGAATGGTGGAGGGTCAAAGTTCTTGTCTTGTTGGTTTAGATTTTGAGGCATCTGTGGGAGGATTCGTGTCCTCTGGGTTTCTGTATCTACTGACCAATGCCGTTATCTGTCTTTCTTGTATTCTAGTTCTGTCACTCTCGTGTGCTTTCACCCTACGTTTCCTTCACTCGTCTGTGACTTCTCTTCCGAGACATACTTCCTCGTCTATCTCTCGTAGAACGTGGCTTCTAGAATAGGAAGTAGACGGGCCCTTCATGCCTCGAGGGACGGTGGTCCGTTTGAAAGTACAACATTCACGGCAACAGCAGCAGCTGCCGCAGCAATGACGACAGGGATGCTGAGGTATACGTGGTAGACTGCGCGCGCTGGAACTGCATGCGGTAGTCTCTCACTACTACTCGTCCCGTCCTGGTGCGTCAAGTGCATTTCTCGCCGTCCGACCGGCCGGCAACCCCTTCGCAACCAGGGGCGGCGACGG
The DNA here is from genome assembly GCA_018906895.1 of Odontocolon sp. PSUC_FEM 10030002. Lineage (NCBI taxonomy): Eukaryota > Metazoa > Arthropoda > Insecta > Hymenoptera > Ichneumonidae > Odontocolon > Odontocolon sp. PSUC_FEM 10030002. The sequence continues at coordinate 6,351 of JABMBT010054972.1, forward strand.
CGGTGGTTGCCGCCACTGCGCCAGCCGTCCCGCTGCCCCTCGACACTCGGTATCAGCCCTTCGTCGACAGGCTTCGCCAACAGGTCAATAGCACAAGTGGGTCACGTTCTTGTGGCAACTTCCTTCGCATCTTCTCGCTCTGGTGCATGACGCGACGATACGAAGATGAATCCGAATAGCATCGACGGAAAGAATCGATTTAAAGGTTTAGTTTTGTTGCTGTGATGATGCTGCGATGAAATAAATGAGTATTGCTGGATAACGTGTTACAGCCGTCTGGTAAAATCGTGGTCCAACCAGTGACGGGTGGCAAGGGTTGCCTCTAGTCGCGCCCCGCCTCCAATATGCACTCATTGGCGATGGTCCGCGTCGGCCTACAACCTCGGCCTATGCCTGAGCGAGGTAGCGAAGCGGTTCGGGGCTTGTTCCGAGTGGTTCTGGCATGATGCCGCGTCGTCGCGTTTTCGTCGACCTTCGGAAACGCAGCATTATTGCGGGCAACAGTTATTCGCCACGGAGGCGCAGGTCCCCGCCGAGGAGTCGGCGCTCCATGCTGGGGGTGGATTCACAGTATCACTGACCCGCTCAGTGCGCCACCACCGGCATAGGCGACGGTTCTTCGCACCATCGGTGCATCCCTATTACCTAACTGACGATATTGCACTCTTCTAATTGACCAACGGACGGATTAACGGAACATCAAAGATGTCGAAATAATCCATGAGGGTATGAAGAAAAGGGTGGTTCGCGCGTTGACTCGCGCGTCACCTACAACACTGATATACTATTGTACTAGAAGGGCATCAGTATATGATAGCTATAGAGGGGTGGGAAAGCAAAGGGTGGTCAGTACATAAGCACCGGCACATAACCAACACGAACGATTTCGGTACCGGTGCGGCGAGTATATACACTCATATGTCACGTATAACGCGGTCGTCCCTGGTACATATATATAAATCTATGTAGCCAGCAACACCACCAGCAGTAGACGCATGCACGTGCCTAGTGCTACTAGATGCAGTGCTCTATCGGTTGCTCTGCCAGGCAGAATTCCGCTCGGCCCTATTACCTTCGATTTGTCAGCTGGCTGCAGACGATAACGCATTTCCCTGGTTCGTCCTCTATCTTTCACGCTTTCCTCACGTCCATCGGCGACTCCTACACGAACAGCACTTTCACATGTAACGTACACTCGTACCGCCTGTACTGGCATACATCGTAGTATTATTTGCGAGTTCTCCTCTACTCTCCTGTATTCTCCGGTGCTCGCTCTTGCTGTACTGTATCCGCGTGGTGAAGCAGACGTGGTTTCATTATCGGATTAGCGATCTATCAGGATTTAATTTGTATTTAATTTTCGATGTTGTATTATTCCAACTCAATCAGATCTTCTGTAAAAAAAAAGTTTTATTTGAAAATTGATGGAGAGTGTGGATCGAGAAATAGAGTAAGTGCAACTGAAATTTGTCATAAGAATCAAACTGCTCCAGAGCATCGAAAATCTGTGCACGAACTTCGGGGGTTGACAAAAATGCATCAGATATAGATACACGCGATTATCAGCAGCATGCTCACACGCTCCCTGTTGGTTGGCGAGTTACCGTTATTTCACACGCTTCCAATTTGTAACGCCAATCATGGAGCACCAGAGAGGACATAGAATTCCCCGGCTTTACAGATGACAACAATATTTCGGATGCGACGCAGCGTAAAAATGATCAGTTGGATTATCATTCCCGCTGGTGTGCGCAATATTGAACGTGTAGACGCATCAGCTTTTAACAGGATTCGCTCATGTGTCGATGAACTCCATCCATCCACCCGTTCAACCGCTTTCTATCTCTCTCTATCTAACGATCGTTGGTTTTTTTCTGTGAAAATCGAGAACTAATCTCGGCATATCACATATTCGCAGTACGTTCGTACCTTTTCCCATTAGTTATCGACAAATTCCGGACGTGTTTGCGCTCACGAATTGTATTTCTCTACATCTGAGGACTAATTTGAAACTGAATCTGTTTTCGGCGTTTTATTAAAATTTTGAGCGTTAAACGACGAATAAGCGCAGGAGAATCGACTGCGAGGTACGAGGTACTTTCTAATCTGTGCAATCGTCGTTTGCACGGAATGGCAAAGGAACCGCGAAACGGGCTTTGGTGAGCGACTGTAAGGGGCTTTCTCGAAACATCGAATTTGAATAATAAATCTTCATCGGATCGCAGAGCGAAAAGAGCGAATGAGAGGGACGAAGAAAGAATGAAAGGTCGGGGATAGAGAGTCACGGGGTCCAATTACGTACGGGACGATGAATACCTATTCCGCGAGGTCCCTTTGCCGCTTTCTTTTTCATTTCTTCATCCCTCTGCCATCACCCAGCCCCCTCGTTCCCTTAGTCGGGCTTTCACCTTCCTTTTCTTTCCGGATATTCCTTTTTCTTGCACTTTTTCCTTTTTACTCCTGTTCGTGGACCTCTGTGTTCCTCTTGCCGCCTTCATATCTATCTCGGCTGCAACGCACCATTGCTGTCTCCGTCCTCGCAAGCTCTATAGGTGATTGTGCCGCAAGCAATATGTTTTATTTATGCTCTGACTCGTTGTCTCCCGGGTCGCTCATCCAAGTTTTCTTTCGGTTAATAATCAAAGGGGAATGCTGCTGCTGCCGGTTCTGCGTTGTTGCTGAGCTGGAGTTTGTGAGTTCGGCACACTGTACAATGAAAAATAAAACGTTAAAAAGAGCGTAGGACTGCGGTGATGCGACTGCGAACGCCAGTACCCACGGGGCAGGACTAATTTTGCATAAAATGATATTCTTTCTCTCAGACTAGCCTCGAGGCTTCGAAGACTTTACACCATACGTGTATAAACGTTCATACAATTGCTTGCATTCGTCTACCAATGTGTGCGATAGAGATAGTTACAAAAAATGAATTTTGCTCTCGACTACCTGTCCTCTTGAGGTTGGGAGTCAACTTTCCAGTGACAAAAGTGGAAGAGGAAAAGGATATGCCAGAGCTCGACATACGTCGTGATTACAATGCCAGATCACGTCAGTGGAGCATTTCCACTTTACCGACTAAGTTCTTGAGCCGCGATGCACTTATGATAGATATAAGCAAAGCAAAGGAGACCTCCGCGATGAAGTTGGTGCCGGTATGTACCAGAGAGTTACGCATTCAAGTCTCATACTCACAGAATGTAATGAATTGCTGTTGGATGAACAATGCGTTCAGGTAGGATCGATTTGATTCTCGAGATGGAACTCGGATGAACTGATTTACCGCTCGTATCAGCCTCCGTCGTGTTAGCTGTATGAAAGTGACTATTCCAGAGAGTTTAAGGATATGGGCACGACGCATATAGTTGATTAAACTTCCAAAAGTCCCGAGTAATGCTCCAGCTCCATCTATCAAGTCTCTAGCGAGATCTTGCAGTCATAGGACCCTTTACGACTTATGTACGACTGTCGAAAGTCGAGCGAGCTCGTAACTAGTTTCTTGGAGAAAAATTCAACCTGATGTGGTATTCCACCATCCACACCGGCCATATTTCTTCGTTGGACTTGTTATATATTTTTGCTTTCGTGTCATGTTGTGCCGGGATCTTGTAAAGAAATAAAGATTCCACGAAAAAATCGATAGTCGACTGTACTGCAGTTCTTGCTTCCTCAATAAGAGTTGCGAGAGAAAAAAAAATGCGTGGAATCAAAATTCACTGAACCGCACGTGATACTCGTACTGAATTAAACGATACGTGACACTTCATAAAACGCGAATAGAAATGCAGGGCGAGAGGAAAGTGAACGAGACGTTAACAGAAAGCAGTACGTCTGATGAGAGTTTCTCCGATTTGGAACTTCATACTGTCGAGAATCTGTTCCATTCACATAGTAGTGGCAGCAGCAGTAGCTACTTATGGAAATACAACTATCGAGAGACTTCCCGGAAGAGAGTCTTTATACGCTTCGTATATTAGGCATCGTTGGAGCGTGTACAAAGCGAAGAACGGAAACGAAGAACGGGAAGGAAGCAAGAACAGAGGAATGACTGGTATGAAAGAGGGTGCGAGAAAGAACCACCCATTCTGGTTATTCGAGATATACGCTATACTATACAGTGCTGCAGAAGAGAAGAGCGAGTGTGAGAGTGAGGGAACGACGAGGGTCTGTAATAAACTTTTCGCGCGAGTTCTCGAAGTGAGGAAGGGTGTAATCGAGCGTGTTGCCTTATTTTTCCCCGTACCATCCAGTATCTACGCGCCAGGATTCAACCCCTGAAGAGCAAAGTCCGCAAGAGTAGTCAGCACGTTTCGCATAGCCCGTGCAAATTCAACTTTCTTCGGTTATTTATTAGTTAGACCTCGAAAGCTGAGTTAATATTCGTTACAACGAACGGAGTGGGAAATGAGAGCTAGACGCCGATAGGAGCTTTTGGAGTGTGGGAAACATGGTGAATGTAGCGAGCCCTCGTCCGTTCTTCCAGATGTTTCGACAAGCAACCACAATATCTTGTAGAATATAGCAAGTGTACGAAACGCGAGATGACGTGTAGTATTTATTCGCAGCCATTACTTAGAACTGGTGCTTGGCTTTGGTTCTGATTATATTTTCTAGGCCTTGGTAAGAGAGAATGTCTTACGATGAGCGAAACCAACAGACACTTGAACGCTACGCAAACTCAATTAAAGCCGAAGCAGCGCCTTTGGTGGATCAGGCTAAAGCGGTGCTTTCTGATGGCCAATGGAAATACGCTCGAAGGATATCTCCATTTCCACGCTCTCACAGCGTTTTCTCTCTTATCCCAACCCTGTCTCTCCTGTCCTCTCTCGGAGAAACGGCACGTACATCTCTACCCTCTCGACCCATTTCTCGAAAATAAATAGCTCACTCTCTCCCTCGATCCCAGTACTACACCCAGACCTCGACCGTTCTGCAGCCACACAACCAATCCCTGGCAACGCCGGTACGCCCTTCGATATTCATCGATTCAAACCCGTCGATGCTCGGATATTAACTGGCAGGCTTTGCGACAAGAACTTCCGGTTGGAAAAGCTTCGAACCGATCGAGTACCCTTTTGGTTCTACCTGGCTCTTCTGAATAGAGGAAAAATGTTTTTCGTCTCTGCCTCGCTTAATTCATAATCGACATGAGGGGTTTTGATGACTTTGTTATTCCACGTGTATATGCTTCTTGAATATAGTAACGCGCATGCCGACGATTTTGCTGAAAAAACTTTCAGACGTGAAGTTTTCCACGTTCTGAAACTTTTGGACAATGTGATGTATCTTATACGACCCCTTTCGCCAAAGACGTTTATATGTATATGTCCAGGAAACTAAGAGAAGCGATAGTAGTAGTACAAAGCTCAAGTTACCGGAACTACGTACACGAGAATCAAGTGTAGGTCTTCCGAAGATTGCCACAAAGCCCCAAGGCTGCCAGTTGGCAATTGGAGGGAAGATAGCAAAGGCAAGATACGTATGGTCCATTATGATTATAATTCACTATACGGTCCATCAGATCTGGGCTTCAGGAGAGTGAGTTTTTATCGTGCTCGCGTTAGTTGAAGATTCGCACTGCAGGGGTCTCGTTTAGAGCTAAGTATTAGCATCAGTAGAGAGTAGCTGCATAAGCCGACTATGGTTAATAAGGAAACTTTACACGAACCAATAAACGAGAAAATACTGAACAATAATATAAATTCGGCTCAAAGAAGAAGCGAAAGACCGACCCTGATTGAAATTTTTTATTTCCGTTTGGGCCTATCTTTGAAGAAAAAG